>VZRZ01000247.1:108016-120712 GCA_013398175.1 Climacteris rufus | reverse complement strand
GAGCGGCGGGGCGGGGGGGGGGTGTTTGTTTACCCCGTGTTTCCCCCCTGTTTACCCCGGGGGGGCCCCGCCTGTCACTTCGGGCCCCTTCCCGGCGCCCCCCGCCCCAGCTTTGTTGTCGGGGGATGCTCCGGGGATGCTCCTGCGGGCCCCTCCGGAGCGGGAGGGGAGGGGGGTGATGGTGGCGGGGGCGCCGGGCAAAGTTCGGGGTGGTGCGGTGGGTGCTGAGCCCCGGGCGAGTCCCGAAAGTGTTGTTTTCCTGGGATAACAGGGAGCCCCGGCGCTGCCCCCCGGGTTCCAGGCCGTTGTTTGACTTATTGTTTGAGTTATTAAACCCCTGCGGTGGTGAAGGTACAAAGACCACTTGTACAAAGACCCTTTCCCGAGCTGAACTTCCAGGGATAGACAGTCCAGGAGCTGGACTTGGTGTTTGCGGGGTTGGGATGTGGTTGGTAGCAGCCCCTGGTTATCGGTGGTGCCCGGCTATATTTGGTCAATGGTTTGTTCGGAGATATCTGTGGGGATCTGGTTTGCCATGGCTTTCTGCTGGGAAGGCCAAGTGGCTCCATCCCCGCTCACGGTGTTGGTCAGGTGCTGCTGCTGGGCTCAGCGGACCACGTTTGCTGCTGGTCCAAGGGAAAGTTACGTGTTAGAACATCTGAAATAGGTTGGAATGTGACGGGTTGAAATGTCAAACTACATTGTGGACTCGAGGAAATGTTGGGAGAAGCCTTCTAGACGTTTGCAAGGCTCCAGAAGTAAGAGTTGGGGCATGAACGCCAAGTTGAAATGAGAGAGTCCCCTACACAAGTAGGATGTTTATATTAAAATCGCTGTTGTCTGCTTATTTCTGGAGCTTAATTATGTCCTCTGCAATTTCCAAAAGACAGTTGGAGTGCTTTGGTTTATTTTGGGTTCATTATTTTTGGTTTATTAACTGCTGAATGCTGAACCATGGAGTAGGCCATGAGCATGTATTCCAGAGGGGCATCCCAGTTAAAAGGTGGTCAGCAGAGTGTGTTTGTCATCTGTGCCTCATGCTGGAGGATGCCCACAAGAAAAGGCTCTCCTGACATGCCTTTCAGTATATTTCAGTATCTCCCATCTCCAATTTGTACACACTGATCTCGTGTGAAGCAGCAATTTTGGGATCAGGCTGGGAAAGGTTTGCGAGAGCCAGAATTGGATGGGGTGGAAGGAATGGGAGGAAAACAGAGTTGGGTTGAGACTTGGCAATGTTGTGATGGAGAATTAGAGGTAGCAGGCAGAACTGTAGTTCTTTCTAATAGTTTGCCATTAGTTTTCTTTCTGCTTGTAATAACTTCGGGTTTGAACACATGGAAAAAAAACTTCAATGGTGATAATTATCCAAATCAGCAGATCTGTGGATAAACACCCATTATTTAAACATGGGACTCTGTGTTTTAGTTTACTACAGGTAGGGGTTGGACAGCAAAAGACTGTTCAAGAGCAGAGGACATAATTTCTATTTTTGTTTCATGTCAGTGCTTCTTTTCTCAACCTGAGATCCCATTGATTCTGCCCATGGAAAGCTATAGTGGCTCCAGGATTATATTCCCTGTGTGTGTAGGGCTGCAGCTCTGCCCCCAACTTCCATGGCCTACAGTGCTGAGATCCATTAATTCTTACAGGGATTTAACAATCTCTTTGTGTTTCAGCCTTTAAAATAGCTATAATTTGATTTACTACGGTTGCACAGTAAAATACCCAGAGTTTGAACAGCATCCTGAAGCTGGGCAGGATGATTCAGGCTCTTCTCTTACTTTAAATCCTGGAGATTAAATGATTGATAACTCTTCATCTCCATGGGCCTCCAGCCCTGCAGGAAGGTCTGTGCTGGAGGGACAGCTCAGGATTTGGTGGGGTTTGGTCCCTTTGAGGGAAGCACTGGTGGGACTGGGAGTCAGGCTTAGCACCAAGGGCTCTCAGCCAAATTTGGGGCTTGGGGCTGCTGTCACAACCTCCCAAGACCTGAAGGAATTGAATCTTTCAACCTGTGCTGGGGAAGACTGTGAATTACCAACAGCTGGAACTAAAAGGCAACACAGTTTCCTTCTCTTTGGGTTTTGAAGCTCTTTTTGCTGTTATTATCCAGATATTTACAAATGCTAATTGCTTGGTGGGAAGCTTTTTGCGTGGATTTTTCAGTTCTTTATGTTTTGGGACAAATTTAATCAGTATTTTCCTGTATTCTGGGTTAGTGGCTTCCTGGACTCTAGGGGAGATAGTTTGGAATGAGCAGGGAGCTGCCCTGGCTGTGCTGGACAGAAAGATGCTGTTTAGGCCTGACTTATAATAATATTACCTTGGAATTTGCTGCTGTACCTTCCTTCCTTTGTGGACAAATGAGTTGGTTTCTATTTGGATTAGGGAGGCGGATGTTTGAGGAGAATCTTTATGATGCAACACCTTCAATAACTGAACTTTTCTTGTACAACTCACAGCCCTTCCTTTCTTTGGCTGTGCAGGGATCAGTCTTTCTTTCTCCTTGTTAAAAACCACTGGAGATCTTGGCATCAGGAGCAATCCACTCCAAGATGGAATGCCTTGGTTTTCAGCTGGGTGATTTCATTTGCTTTTGTCGGTAGATTTATTTTTTTTTTCCTACTGTTACTCGTGGTTATTCCTTCTGTGTGGAAGATTAGTGGCTGGAATACAGTCCTGCAGTCCACCAGGAGTTTGTGGATGAGCAGGCAGTGCTCCTGGTGGGTGTTCCCTGTGGAAAGGGCAGGCAGGTGCCCATCTGGAGCCCCACTCGTGTCCCAGGGTTTTCCTCTGGGCTTAAGAGGCCCTGGGCACAAAGTAGTTCAATCTCATCTCTTAATGGCCAGGAACACCAATTTTCAAAGTGGCTGAGCTTCCTTTGCAGGAATATTGTCAAAACTTTGGGAAAGTAGGGAATTCTGTTTGTTCTTTCAGGCTTGTTGGGTTGTTGGAGGGTTTGGTTTTGTTTGGTTGTCCCTGTGTTGGTTCTTGTTCTGTCCCAGTGGAAGTGGAGATGAGAATTACCATGGATTTCAAAAATAAAAAGATACAGGATACATTTATTTCCTTTTTAATGCTTTTATGTCATTAAGGACCTGCTTCTTCTTTAAAAGAGTTGCTTGAACATTGGAAACCACAGGCTCTCATTGGCTTTTCTTTGTATTTATTTTTGGAACTATTAGGTGGAATAATACTGCTCAATCAGTTTCAAACAGGCCTGCACAGGAACCAAGGCTTGTGTTAGGGATGAAATTTTGGAAGAGCATTGGAAATAGCTTCCAGGATGCTTGAATTTTTTTCTCCATATATCTGGAGCTAAACAAAGTGGGAATCCAATAAGAAGCAGCAGTTCAGAAATTAAGGAGTGCTGACTCCTTTCCTCTCTTAAATTGCAAGTTCTTTATTATGGCAATGCCTTTTCTTCTTATTGATGAATCGTCTCGAAATGAGTTCAGACTTTGTACTATTTTTGAATCAAGGTAGAATTTGTCCAAATCCCTTGGATTACAGTGTTAAAAAGTGTGTATGCAAACGAGCTTAGTTCCACACCCAAATGCACCCACACCCTCAAAGGTAAATGGGCATCTAAAGAAAGTGTAGAAACCAGATAATTGGAACTTTTGAGTGCTGATTTAAGGCCGTGGGGCTCCCAGGATGTGCATTCTGAGCCCTTCACCTGCGGGCTGTGGTTCTGCCCTGGATATTCATAGAGCTTTGTGAAATGAGTGCCTGGCTGGGTTTGTCTGCAGCCTGACAGGTGCTGCCATCCCCAAAATCTCCTCTGCTTCCCCATGGGAATGACTAAGGAACAAATCCTGGAGTGCTTTCAGTTGTTGGTTCTCCAGGCTGGAGCTCAGTGCAGTACAGGGAGAGCTGGAGATGCCCAGGATACATTTGTTGGTTGTTTGAGGTTTTTTTTTCCCTGAAATGTTCTGTTTCAGGGGCTTTAAATGGGCTTAAAAATGAATGTGGTAAAATGCTTGGAAATTCTTTTTTTATGTTACTAAGAAAACCTTAATTCTTTCATTTATTACTCTGGTTAAATCCAATGTGCTGTTTATTTGATATATTTTTATTCTATAGAAAATGTTTTAAAGTAAGCAAGCATTATTTTAAAAATTCTTATCCTGCCACAGTATCTGATAATGAAGACCTATAGAAGCAATATATTAATTCATTCTTCTGCTATGAAGTAACACCGAAGCTTGGGATAAAACAAAAATATATATTGTCATAATTTTTGCTTAGTCTACATTTTCAGTGGCATTAAATGCAGCATTATTTGGGTGTCTTGCTGAAGGAGGAGTAATCTGAAATGTAAATAGCATCTGAAATATGAGGGCCCTCAGTTTGCAGCATCAGTGGCGTGGCCTGGCTCAGGGAAATTCCCAAGTGAGGGAACCAGAACAGTTGTCAATTGTTTGCACAACAAATCCTGTTGGATCAAATGCTGATATTCCCAACATTTAGATCAAGGGAGGCAGAAGATAATGTTGCCTTGTACCCCCCTGCCAAAGGAAACAAACACAGCCTAAGTTAGGAGGAAATTTGGCCAAATAGACCCTGGGCCCACATATCATAAATACAGATAGTCAGATTTTTCCATTCATGCTGCCTGATGTTTGAAAAACATGGAAATGCAATTGCACTTGGCCAATTTTAGACTTTATTTTTAAGCTCTGGTAGATGGTTGCCAACATGTTATTTAGGATTATCTGTTGTGGTTAATGAAAGGCTTTATAAAAATATGTGAAACGTTTGGGTTTTGTCTTCATCCTTGAAGCTTTTACCTGTCTTTTTCACATATAATTATGTATCTGTATTCTGATGCATGTGCACATGTATAGATGGACATAAATGTGATCAGCCCTCCTAGAATGAGTACAAATTTCTTGTGTTTTGGTAAGACTGAAGCTGTAAGCTTTGAAAATAATAAACAGCTGGCACTAGCCTTATATTTTTGACTGTTTGTCCCTAATCTGTTTAATTTAATTGAATTTTTTACTTTTAAGACTGATGCAATGAAGCCTTATGCATCTATTTCATTTTTTTTTTAATATAAGCATGCTGTCAATTTAAGGATATAAATTTTATTTATTTCAATTGTATGTAGAAGAGAAACCCAAATTTTGCTGGATCCTCTCATCCAAACACCCGATAAGAAGAAGCATTTTTTTTTTTTTTTAGTATCTGCTATTTTTGGAAGAAAACACTGCAAAAGTGAACAAATGAGATCATTGATTCAAGAAACAAAGTAGTCAGGAATCTGTAGTGAGCTGGTTTTTTTAGAACAGAACTTCCCTTTGTCTTTTAGGGGCTTGGGGGCAGGAGAGGGGATACGTTGTTCCCTCGTAATCTTTATGGGGCAGAGGCTTGGATCAGATTTCAGAGGTGGATGTGTTGGGATAGCCTGGTGATGCAATGTGGGGTTGTCTTCTTGCTCCTCAGCCTGCCTGCCTCAAATGGGAAATACATTCCAGTTTTCTGGCTTTTTCAGTTCTTTCTGGAAGGCTCACCCCATGTTTCTCAAGGAATAGCCTTAAACTTCTGTTCATTTGCCTTAGAAAATACTCATTTTGTCCCTTTATATCTTAGAAAAGGTTTGGTTTTTAGAGATGCTGTTTAAAACTGCTTTTCCTCCCACATTTTGTCAGGCAGGAGCTCCTGTGCAAGGGATTCCTGGTTTTTGGAGGCTGCAATCCAGTGGAGGGGTTTGTTTGTGCCTCCCCTCCTGGTGCTGATGGATTCAGAATTCCCTGGTTTTGGCAAACCTGAATTAAAGCTGAACCCTCAATATCAGCAGGGTCAGGGGGCTGCAAAGAGCTGCAGAAAGGATCAAAGAGGAGCACAGGCCTAGGATTCTCTCAAGAAATTCCTTTCCCTGGTTCTTTCCAGGTTCAGAACTGCTTTGCACTTGGAAGGTGTGGGAAAGACCGAGATCTGTGTCTTCTCAAGGTGTTCAGTGGAAATTTGGCCCTAATAAGGACTAAAATCAGAGCAGGTATCAAAATCCTTTTACCACAACCCTTGTGTTGTCCAAACTCCAAGCACTGGTGGTGTTTCCCTCCTAAGATAATTTAAATACTGAGGGCTGTGAACCCCTCAGGATATATAAAATAGAAACACTCAGGGCTGTGAACTTCTCAGCACAGCAAGAATGTGCTGTATTTAGTGGACAACAACTCCACAACTCAACAAAAATGAGCTCAACCCCCAAATCTCAGGTAACACTTGAAACTTGGGGCTGATGTTGGAGTTTCAGAACCACATTCTTAAAAATCTGAGTTGCTGGAGGCTTTGAAAACCCACGTGGCTCCCCTTGAAGTTGCCTGGTGTTATTAAATAATAAAGCCCAGGCCTGTCTGTGGGCCAGCTGAAGCAAACCATATCTGGGCTGGAGGCTATTGGTTGCTCACCTCTGTTTTAAAATTAGTGCCATCATTTGCAGCGTGATTCATTTCTAAAAATGACTTGTCCATCTGTGCAGGGTGCCCTGGCTCTAACACTGCACTGCTGCTGGGCTGGAAGTTGTGTTCCTCTCAGGACATCTTGGTTGATCACACTTTGGCCAAGTTCTTTTTCTTTGAGAAAGATCTTAATTCAGGTATTTCATGGAGATCCTAAAAACTGCGCTGTGGGTGATTTGGATTTTTTGTAATATCAATCACCTATTGATATTCTGTTATTAAAAATCTAAATATGAAATCTTTAAGGTTTATTCTGTTTTCACAGCTAAAAATATTGACCAGCTTCTTAGGTGCCCTAAATCTGATTTTTTTCATGAATTCTCACTTCACAAAAGTCTTGGGATGGCCACTTGTGACCAAGTAATACTCCCCAAAATTAGGCAGCTCCTTGATCAGCTGCTCTGTGGGTTCCTGGGGGATCACCTTACATGTGGAGCTTTCTTCCCAGGCTTCTGGGTTTTCCTGGGCTTTTCCCTGTGCTGCTTTCCTTAAAAACTTCACAGTTATGAATCAGTCTTAATCATCTTTGGTAGCTCAAGTCCTCTGATGTAAGAGTGCTGCTAAGGAGCTGCAGACACGTGGTGGGCTAGAGCTCAGGAGCATGTCCCTGCAGCTGAAATATAAACAGAAAATCAGAAAACACTATTTTAAATCTTAATTTTTATATACAAGGAACGTACATGCCAGTAAAGGTATTCCTGTGTGTAAGAGAAACATCATTTTTCTTAAATAATAATTATCAGAGAAGGAATAGATAAACTTTGTAGAACCTGTTCTTGCAAATTTTCTTTTTAAAAGGAAAAAAAATTTAAAAATTGGTCGACTTTCTCCAAATATCGATCTATGCTAAATAAAAATAAGTTTAACTGTATTCAGGTTATTTTGATGTAAAGGATTTGATACAACAGCTTGAGACACACTTATCCCATAGATGAACGGTTGGAAGCATATTATTCTAATTTTTAATGTTACTGCATTCAACAAAACAGTAAAAAGGTGTTAATATTCGACTTCTAATTATTGCAAATAATTATAATGCTTAGTGTGGAATTTATTGATACTGTCTGTCTGTCTAGAATGTTTCTGAGCTATGGAAAAACTGAAATGCTTTTTAGTTTGTGTTTTGCTAGTAGTCAAAGATACCTGTAATG
Organism: Climacteris rufus; assembly: GCA_013398175.1. Classification (NCBI taxonomy): domain Eukaryota; kingdom Metazoa; phylum Chordata; class Aves; order Passeriformes; family Climacteridae; genus Climacteris; species Climacteris rufus. Next base: position 113,088 of record VZRZ01000247.1, on the reverse strand, counting down.
TAGGAAAATGTTGATTATAATGGTGATGAACCTGAACCTGAGGCTGTCTTAAGGCATCTCCAGTTGTTGTCTTGAAGGAAAACTCTTTATAGAGATTTTTATTTCATGTCCCAGTGTAAGGCCTCTTGGTTCTGCTGTGTACCAGAGCTCTTCACAGGCAGGTGGGATTTTAGGATGAGGCTCTCTGAATGTGTATGTTCATCACAAATTCCTAAATAATTACTACTTTTTTTAATCCCTGCGTTAATCCTGTCCGGTGTAATCCATAATTATTCCCTCCTCAATTTGCATGGACTCTCCTCTTGTTTACTTTTGCTTTACTCACCTACTTTATTGTGCCCCAACAGAAATTCCTGACAACTTGCTAACCCTTAGCTGGGCTGAGAATTATTTGCTGCTCAACTCCTTGGTTTGTTTTCAGGGCAGTGAGTTTGGAGCACCACAAAACCCTATCAAACTACAGGGAATGCATTGCTAGACAGAAATATTTTGATTTTTTTCTGCACAGGATGCTGAAGCCGCCTCACAGGAGAGGGGAGTTGCAAAAGCTGCAAGGTGCAGCCTGTGGATAACCCTTCCTGCTGTTCTCTGTGGTTTGCAGAGTTGGGGAAGGGGGTTTGGCTCTGGGGATTGGCACTGCAGGCTGCTGGAGAGGCCTCTGGGGCAGGGGGAGGAAGGAAACCAGGGCTGAGACGTTAGGAAGGGGCAGAGTTTGGGCAGAGAGGAGCAGCCTGGGGGGATGTGGGAGCAAGGGGATGGAGGCAAAGGTTTGGGGAGGAGTTGGAGGCTGGGCTGGTGCAGAGGGAGTTGGGGTTGTAGTGAAAATTGGGGGGAATTTGGGGAGCAGGGGCTGTGGGGGGGGTAAACAGCAGATCCCAGAGCTGTGGAGTGGTTTGGGTGGGAAGGGGCCTTAAAATCAGCCCATCCCACCCCTGCCATGGCCAGGGACACCTTCTGCTATCCCAAACCCTGGCCAGCCTGGCCTTGGACACTGCCAGGATCCAGGGGCAGCCACAGCATCTCTGGGAATTCTATTCCAGGGTTTCCCCACCCTCCCAGGCAGGAATTCCTTCCCATTATCCCACCTAACCCTGGGGAATCCATTCCCTGTGTTCTGTCCCCCCATCCCTCATCCTCAGTCCCTCTCCAGCTCTCCTGGAGCCCCTTTAGGCCCTGGCAGGGGCTCTGAGCTCTCCCTGGAGCCTTCTCCTCTCCAGGGGAGCATTCCCAGCTCTCCCAGGCAAAAGCAGGGTGCTGGGAAGGGGATGGTGACCATTGCTGAGGAGAACCACCTGGTATCCTCACTGAAGCCACAGTCTGTATTTTCACACAATATCAACTCCAAAGTGCTGCTTAATCACAGCCTTTCCATCCAGCAGGCTCAGAATGCTGTGCAGAGGGAAGCAAAGAGGCCTCTGAGTGTATCCATAATTCCATGATCTTGCCACTGCTGCCTCAGCTGGGAAGGGCTGGGAGGTGCTGTGGGCCTGGGTGGGCACCTCAGGCGAGGATTTGTGCCAGTGCACAAAGGAAATGCTCAAACACCTTGCAGGAGTTGGGCCTGCACCTTTGCCTTTCCAGGAGGGAAGTGTCCATCCCTGTGCTGAGCTCAGCCCCTCTGTGCTGCTCCAGCTGTGGGCCAGAGGTTTGTGTGCATCCCAGCTCTGCTGGCCAGCCCCTGGCAGGCTGGATATTCCCTAGGAAAGCAGAAATGCATCCTGGAGAGGGGGGCTGGAATGCTCTGCATGCCTTGCCTGCCTTGCCTGGGTGCTGTTTACTTTGACTATATTCTCTCTTGCTCGTCCCCTGAGTAAACAATTCTAATCCAGTGCTGCACATCCCAGGCAGCTCTGTTGGTTCTTGCTGAAGCTCCCTGCTTTTTTTTTGTTTTTTTTTTTTTTTTTTTAATGCATCCTTTTGACATCAGCTGGCCAGGGGTAAACACAATATTCCTAGGCAGGGAAAAGCACTGATTTATATGGATTGTTCTCATCCAACGTCATGCAAGCGAAATCAAAAAATAGTTTGGCTACCTAATGATTCAGAAATGCAGACGTGTTGCCAAAAAATTTAGCATTTGTTAGCTTTACACTCCAGCAAATGCATTCTGGTAGAGAATGGAACTTCTTTATTTTAACTCCTATCTGCAGAGTTTGAAGGCTTAGGAATTTATTCCACCAAAAAAAAAATGTTTTACCATTATAACAAATATGAAAATGAGTCATTAAATTTCTTGTATCTTCTTTTGTGGTATTAATATTTGTAGACATATATACACGTGGGACATATATATTTGTATATATTAATATTTGTAGACATATATATACACAGGGACAAACATCCTTTCAATACAGGCAGAAAAGTTTCTTCTTGTATTGAACAGGAGCTCTAATATGATTTAGCATTTTCTAGTTTGAGATCATGGTTTGAAGCAGGCAAATAAATTCGGTGTACCTTAGTGAGGCAAGGGGTTTCTCTTGAATAACTTCTGGTTTTTAAGTGCTTAAGTATTTCAATGAAAATAGGAACAAATATTTTGGAGGAACCTCAGCAGAAGGAGGAGCCAGATGTGTTGATTTTGTAAACATTAAATAATCTGCATTCTAAGAATTACTCTGTGATCCCTTTGAATTCAAGGGCTGACTAAATTATTTTGTGTCTTTCTATTGGACAGTGTTTTTCTGTGTATTTGCCAATCATAACCAGAGCCCTGATATTACTGTAATGCATAAAATAACAGCAATAAAGAGAGGGTTTAATTTTTTTTTTCCCATTGACTCCTGTGAAAATGATTTTGAACCTAACACAGGGGGATGATTTTGCATAGTTCCCTAAAGAATAAAAAAGGAAAAGCAATAATTTATGATGAGCAGACCTCTTATCAGGACAGAAACTTGATTTCTAAATTCAATTTCTATTGGATAGCTTAAATTGAAATTACTGATACTATTCTGTGTTAGTTTCTGGTTAGCTGGAGCTTACTAAAAATGAACTTAATTTTAAATATTTTTTTCTCCTGTTCAAGACTGAAAGAAAACCCCAAAACCTTCCCTAAAGTACTGTGTTTTTCTAAATTACCACAGCTGCATACCAACATTGTTTTAAATAAATATTCTCCTGGAGTTCTGTCACAAGCAAGAAAAAGGGATTTGTTCAATCAGCTGAAATGAAATTATCCTCAACCCAGCAATGAGTTACTTATGCATTTTCCCCATGCTTCACTGTCTGATGAAAAATATGTTAATATTTGTTATAATTTATAAAACCAGATTTGAGAGGATTTGGGGTTTTTATTTAGGTTTTTATATAGTAGTGCACAAGTCAATTTGGTCTTTGACATCAGAGAGACTGGGAGGGACTTGAACCAAGTGAAATTACCTGTTCTGCATGAAATTGGTTTCCTATAACCTTTCTTGTTAAGAAGTTTTTCTCACTACTCTAAAATACCAAGTTTAAAAATCAAACTAAACAGGTTTGGATAAAAGTGAGGCAAATAATAAATTCCTGCAACATTCCAGTGTAAAGTATTCAATGGGAAATACATGGGGTTGTTCACTGTTTAAAAGTGCTGGATTCATTTCCATTTGTAGGGAATTTGGGGGGAGGTTTGTTACTTTGATATTATTTTTACTTTATTTTACTTTTCTACGTAGAAAATCCATACAGTCTGTCATCTAGTAATTTTTTAAAATATATTTTTAATATTGCTTGCTGTGATTTGTTGCTGCCACAATAATACCAAATGTTAATAACGTGGTTTGGGTAAGAAAAGTTTGAATTGATGTCTGGACAGAGCAGTGTGTGTTTCTGGAGAGAAGAAAGTGGCTGTTTAGGTTGAGGAGAGAAATAATTTTTCCTCTGTGTGTTTGTGGGGTTTTGGGGGGTTAATATCCCCAAACAGGCACCACTTCCCTGTGGGATGGGTGGCACTGGGGCCTCCCCCAGAGGTCAGCAGCATATTTTTCCCTGTGCAATGGGAAAAAAAGAAGTTTTATGACCTGGGCAAAACACTTTCCCCATTTCTGTAGAGACTTTTAGTGTCCAAAACCTTTTCATAAATACAGCTCTAGAATACCTAAGGCTATTCAATTCATCTTCTCAAGGGCAAAGGATTTTTTTTTTTCCTTTTTTGATTAAATTTTTTTGAGAAAGGAAGCTGTCAGAACAGACTTTATAGTTTTTCCTTTGTTGAATTGACACTCTATAAAATTTTCTTTTAGCAGATTCGATATGAGGGGGAAGCAAATGATGGACTCCAAGTAGGGCAGAGAAGAAAGTTGTAGGTTATTAAATCTTTTCAAGGAGAAAAGGAAGTAGTTCAGTGCTCTGACAGAGGTTCCTGTGTCAGCAGTTGGGAAGCCTGGCAGAGATTATCCTCAGCCAGCAGCAGGTTGAGAAGGACAGGGTGGGAAGGGGACACTGAACTACCAGCATGAAGGAAATTCACATTTTAGTCTGGTTCAGAACTGGGTTCGCCTTAGATCTGGTTTTACCCTGCAGTTCTTGAGCTGCAGTGTGAGACAGTTCAGAGCACACAGGTTAAAAAGGGAATTTTAGTGTCTTTTAGTAGAATGGTTTATTTTTTTAGAATTAGTTTATTATAAAGGTAAAAGAATAGCAAGACAACAGAGAAATTGGAGTGATGGAACACTTCACACACAAGTTTGCTTTTGGGAGAGGGAGGGTTCCCACCCTGTGCTGCTCTCCATGGAAGTTTTACTGAGGACTGGCCCCTCTCCTAAGGGCCTGGGCACAATTATGGGAATTAATTGGGGCTCATTGGGCCACGGGGTTCATGGCACCATCTGCCAGCCCTGCCCTGTGTGCCAGGTGAGTTCTGGTGTGGGCACCCCCTGAGCAGATCTGCCAGCCCAGGTGAGTTGGGAGTTTGGGTGTGAGCACCCCCTGAGCAGATCTGCCAGCCCAGGTGAGTTGGGAGTTTGGGTGTGAGCACCCCCTGAGCAGATCTGCCAGGTGAGTTGGCAGTTTGGGTGTGAGCACCCCCTGAGCAGATCTGCCAGCCCTGTCCCTTGTGCCAGGTGAGTTGGGAGTTCTGGGGTGAGCCCCTTGTG
>VZRZ01000247.1:94374-107524 GCA_013398175.1 Climacteris rufus | reverse complement strand
TGCCAGGTGAGTTGGGAGTTTGGTGTGAGCCCCTTGTGCCAGGTGAGTTGGGAGTTTGTGTGTGAGCACCCCCTGAGCTGAACCCCCTGAGCTTTGCTGCAGCAGGCAGTGTGCCCACAGCAGAGCAGCCTTTCCTGCCGGGATCCATGGGCTGCATTCCCGACCCGGGCTGGGAACGCCCCTGGAACGGGCGGGCCGAGGGCGGAGCAGGCACAGCCAGGTGAGCCGGGGAGGCTCTGGGAGCGCTCCCGGCCCTGCCAGTCCGGACTTGTGGGAGGCTTGCAGGCATCGTGAGCACAGTGCTTCACTGCCGTGGCATTCTCATGGAAAATCGCTGCTGGTTTTGGGGATTGGCCTGGCTGGTGCTTGGTACCCACCTTGGTGATGAGCTGAAAGCGGCGAGAGAAAATCCCGGCAATGTTTTTATAAAGAAGTTAGTCCTACATGGGACTGGGAGAATTGCACTTGTCCTGTGTCTAGCCAGAAAAATGAGAAGTGCTCCAGCAGCCTGACAGCAGGTGAACATTATCCAGACTGCAGCAGTTGGGGAATCAGACCTTCTGTTTTGGGAAGTTGTCATTTCTGCAGTCATGGAGACGCTCATTAGACATCTCACATTCAATATGCAGCTTATTGAGCACTTGGCTGAGACATGAGGAGCACAGCAATTGGATCTTGAGGGAAAGCTGGTCTCCCTGGGTTAATAATGTACGTGTAATTGCTTTAATTTGTAAAATTAATTTGAAAATGCTGCTGGACATGGACACGGTTCGGATGGGATGGGTGCAGGTGGGCAAGGAATGCTGCTTTAGGTTCATATCTTTGCTGTGCAAGAAGTTCCAGAAGGAGAAAACCCAGTGTGGTGGCAAGGGTGTAACTTCTGAGTTCCTTTTTTTATGTTATTTTATATTACAAACCCTGAGACCCTTCAATAATGAGATGGGTGCAGTGCCCTGATCCTTCTTCCAAAACTAAAAATGACATGGTATTAAAAGTAAATAAATAAATAACAAAGCATTACATTAACCAAAAGTACATGGGATAGTGTTCTGGTTTCTTGTGCACTGAGAAGTTCATAGTTAAAACAGTGAAAAGATTGATGTAAAATTGTGCCCTTGGACAAATTCAGCAAAGGGTCCAGAATAGTGACTTTTTATGCACTGAGACTTCCCCTAAATTTATCTATTCTACAGCTTTCTAGCACAGATAAAAGGGCCCACATCGATGATACAATTTACCCATTTAGACTTTTTTTTCTATTTTTAAGTTAGTTATATCTAATATTTTGTAGGGGTTTGGGAGCATCTTGTGAAGAAATATTTATCCTCTGACCATTTGGGATTGCAAGGCCAGAATAAATGAGGGAGAGCAGACTGAATTTACAGAATATCAGTCTGAGCAGAACAAAAGCTTTGGGGATTCTTTTCTTTGGGGTGGTTTATTTGGTTCTTTTTATCTCCTCATGAAAAATAGTCTGGTTCTTCCCCACCCCCAAGTGAAAGAAGAATTTGAGTGCCCTAAGACACCAAAGGAAGCAGAAAAGGTGAAAAGTCCCAAGCAGTGAGGGCCATAAAGGATTTGTTGTGTGGTACACAGGTTGTTAATGCTGTTAATGATTGAACTGTTTATGGGGGATTACAAAGGGTTAGGAAACGACTCTGCTCAGGAATTCCACTGAACCAGGGCAGACAGGAACAAAAGTTGAGCAGGATGCTGGGCTGAAGCTGCTGGAGCTCCCCAGAGCTGGAGAGCAGCACAAACACGAGTGGCTGTGGGGCCATCCTGCTTTAATTGTGGCACTGGCTCCTGGGCCACCAAGAACTCCATGGCACTATTGAGTTACCAGAGTGATTGGGTTACAGCAGCTGGGAGCTCACAGAAATAAGCTGTCATACCTGCCAGACCTGTACCTCGACTTTGGGGGCTGGGCATTTTGGGGGGTTGTTTTCTTGGGGGTTTTAATAAGTGCAGGCATCCTAAAATCCACTGATTGTCAGATATTGGTTGTTTGAATGCAGGCATCCTAAAATCCACTGGTTGTCAGATGTTGGTTGTTTGAATGCAGGCATCCTAAAATCCACTGGTTGTTAGATGTTGGTTATTTGAATGCAGGCATCCTAAAATCCACTGATTGTCACATATTGGTTATTTGAATGCAGGCATCCTAAAATCCACTGGTTGTCAGATATTGGTTGTTTGAATGCAGCCATCCTAAAATCCACTGGTTGGCAGATATTGGTTATTTGAATGCAGGCATCCTAAAATCCACTGGTTGTCAGATATTGGTTATTTGAATGCAGCCATCCTAAAATCCACTGATTGGCAGATATTGGTTATTTGCCCTTTCTGGGAGTTGATTTTAGTTGTTAAAGATCAGGAAAATACTGCTAGTTTTATGGGTACTTCTGCCATCCAACTTGTTCCCTCCTAAGTGTAATGTTATGATTTATAAACTGGAAGTCCCTTCTTATATTTTACCACATCCTAATCACATTTACAGCAGCTCTGGCTCTTCTCTTCTGGTTGTGTTTTGGGCTCCCTGACTGGGATTCTTGGGCTGTGTCCCCAGGGCTGGTGACCTTAGGGAGGACTCAGAGGAGTGCTCTGACTTGCCTCATGTTTTGTCGTGCTGCTCCAGCCTGAAATCATCCTGTCCTGTTCATAAACCTATCATGCAGAATCTGATCAGCAGGCCTATATTTAGAAATCCAGGAGGAACCTTTCAAGCTCTCTGTAGTAGAGATGGGAAGAGGAGGAGTAGCCAGAGTTGTCATTTCCCTGCAAAAGAGGCTCCTCAGTTTCTAGAAGCATTTGTGGTGGTGGTGCTGAGTGGTTTGATCATCCTGTAACTGTTTTCAGTTAAAAAATGCATATTTTTGATGTTTCTCCCAAAGCCATAGACTTGTCTTTATCACTAATAGTTCTTAGGCACATTACTGTGATGGTTGTAGATGGTGCAGAGTGGTGAAAATGCTCATTTGAGCTGTGCCAGGTTTCAGCATCAGGAGGTTCAGGGAATGCTGAGCAGAGAGCTGGAACATCCTGGCCACTGTAGTACTGTAACATATCACATTGCACACCCCCCATTTGTGCAAAAATCATGAATGCAAAGCACGTGGCTGTCATAGATGATTTTATTGCACCTCTTGATGATGCAGGGGCTGGGCTGGGACATCTCAGTGAGCGCAGCTCTTGGCGAGCGCGCCCTGGATCACCTTAGCACCATTTCCTTCATTAGCAATGTTCATCAGCTGCCACTCCCACTGCAAACTCCACTTTTGGCTGGAAGTTTAGGCTTTTTGGGGTTAACCTGGTGTATAGGAACTCCAGTGCAGTGGCTGCTGCAGCAGTCAGAGCTGTCTCTGGCTGGGAAGGCGAGCGCTCCTCGCGAGGAAGCTCCCAATCCTTGGGAGTTGTTCCTGCAGCAAACTGTGGCAGGGTTTGGTGGGGATGCTCCCTGCTGCTGGCTCCTTCATCACCTCTGAAATACAGTAAATGCAGAGAGTGAGGATACATCACTTTGGGATAAATGTGGCTTTTTTTGTTTTTCTCAGAAGTTGTTCGAAAATGGATGTGAAATGTTGCATTGAACCTTGGCAGACAGCAGTGTGCCACTTTGCTGTGTGAGTTTAGGTTCATCTGTGAGCAGCATTTTGGAGAAATAATACTGATCTTTTCCCCCAGAGAAACCAGAAATCTGCTTCTAAAAACTTGTGAATTTTTGCAGCTGTTTTGGACGCTGGGGAGAAGGGGCAGTGGATGTGTCTGAATTCTCTCTGGAGCATTTCAGGCTATCATTTAGGAATATGTCACTGTACAGTTGTGTTCTGCAAAAGTCACAGTATCCATACTCATAAATAATTTGTGCTTTTTCTGAAGTGCCCTCCTTTAGCAGCAATGAAACCTCACGTGATGCACGTGGGTTAAGCAGTTGATGAGCAGCTAATTAAGATGCTGCTCTGGACCTGGAAGTGTCCATCCAGGAAAACAGACCTTGTGTCACCCAAAACATCTCCTGGACTTCAGGGATGGAGCTGGAGAGTCTCTCTTTGTCCCAGTCAAGCCATGAGTGATAGTATCACGTTTTCTATTTTATGTGTGGATATTTACAGACACATTATTCATCTCTGCCTTTTTTCTCTACAGTACAGGAAGTTTTTCTGGTGTTTAAGTAGCTTGTCTCAATTTGGATTTTTTTTTTTCCTTCTAAAACCCAAAGCTTTTCACTGCAAAAGAAACCTAAGGGAAAAGTTTTCTTAAACCAGGATGTGTGTGCAAAGTGATGGCTGGGTGTCCACCCACAGTTTAAAACATTCCTGCCAAGGGTTGCTCTGTTCAGATACAGCAAAACAGTTGTGTGGGGACTGTAAGTGGCAGAAAGTTGCTGTTGCCTGTTCTAAGAAAGTACAGAAAAGAACAAAAATCTGAGTTTAGATTAGAACTTGAATTAGCAACCACTGAGAAGCAGGATGGAAGCCCTTCAGCCTGCAGTGGCATCTATTGCCCAGGGTACAGATTTGTCTTATTCTGTTTAAGGAGCTCTGCAAGACTCTTTGTGTCTGAAGTTCTGTACCTGATAGGAGTTTTTTGATGTTCCTGCCAGAGGATGAAGTAGGTTCTTCTGACTTGTAAATTCAGAGGTAAAGCAGGCTCAGCTTTCCTTGTCACTTCTTGTGTCAGGCCTGGCAGAGGTGCTTGGAAAGGCCTCTCCTCCTGTATTTTGGGAATTCTGGCATTGCAGGCTGTGCTGGTGGGCTGTGCTCCAGCTTAGAGAGGAAGAGGGGTGCAGGGCAAGGGAGGTGATTGTCCCTCTGTGCCCCTCTCAGGTGAGACCCCACCTGCAGAGCTGCATCCAGCTCTGGCATCCCAGCTCAGGAAGGATGTGGAGCTGCTGGAGACAGTCCAGGGGAGGCCATGGAGCTGCTCCAGGGCTGGAGCCAGGCTGGGAGAGCTGGGATTGTCCAGCCTGGAGGAGAGAAGGCTCCAGGGAGAGCTCAGAGCTCCTTCCAGGGCTCCAGGAGAGCTGGAGAGGGACTGGGGACAAGGGATGGAGGGACAGGACACAGGGAATGGCTCCCAGTGCCAGAGGGCAGGGTTGGGTGGGATTTTGGGAAGGAATTCCTGGCTGGGAGGGTGGGGAGGCCCTGGCACAGGGTGCTCAGAGAAGCTGTGGCTGCCCCTGGATCCCTGGCAGTGTCCAAGCCTGGGATGAAGCACCCTGGGGTGGTGAGAGGTGTCCCTGCCCATGGCAGGGGTGGCACTGGATGGGCTGTAATGGCACTTCCAACCCAGAGCATTCCATGACTTTTTACATGCTGGGTGCTGCCCAGGAGCCTGTTAAAGCCTTGCCCTGAGCTGTACAGGAGTCCCAGGGCTGGGATGCAGCCACCTCCTCCCTCCCTGTCCCCAGCACAGCCTGGGGCACACAGGGCCCAGTGTTGTTGGGGTTGGTGCAGAAATCCCCTGTGAACACCTCCAGTCACAAATCAGTATTTACCTGATAAGATCCATTTGGATCCTACCAAGACTTCCCAGTTACCAGTTGTGTGTTCAGTGCTCTGTTAACACACAACTACAAATTTGTCATAAAACCCCAACAATTTGGAAAGGAAGCAGACACTGCAGGTGTACCTGGAAGCTGAGTTTGTAAACCCAGAGGAGTTTTGTGCCAGAACCTTTCTGAAACTCAAGGTGTGGCGGCTGCTTTTTATTACCTGGTGTGTCTGATTCGAAACCAGCACCGTACTATTAATTAAAAACTGCAAAGGAGCTGGTTGGTATCATGCTCTCATCCCACAGTAAGGTGGAAATGTGCCATGGGATGCAGACTTCAGGCAGCACAGCTGAGGTGGAGATGCAGGGTACCTGAGCAGGATGCTCTGGGCTCTTCTGGACACGTGGATCTAATTTGGGGTTTTCCATGACAGAACAAGTGAGCTGGGAGAGCTCTGTCCCAAACAACCAATGATGTCTTCAGGAACAGTGAAGCTTGCATTTTAATTTTCCCTGTATAAACTTAGAAATTCTAAAGGGAGAAGAGTGCTTCATCCTTCCTTATCTCCTTCCTCGACTTTCCTGGCCCAGACACTTCAATACTTTAAGGAGAGGCGTTTAGCATTTTGGCATTCCTTAAGGACACAGTCCATCAGTAGGAGATAGCACTTAGGTGTTTTGTGCATGGGATCATTGCTGGGGATGGCAGACAAGAAAACAAAAAGCTGCCACTTGCTTTCTGCTTTTCATGGAGAGCAGGAAATGGGAAGGGAGAAGCTCTGCCAGGAGCCTTTGGGAGATGGATCTTTTTCCAGGCAAGCACTCAAGTGGCTCTGGAAGGAGCGTGCTGGCCTGGAAATGGCCAGAAATCACTTCTGTGGGGACTGGGTGTCCTTACAGGTCCTCCCTGGGAGCAGAGGGTTCCTTGAGCTGTGCCTGGCAGTGGATTGAGGCAGACTCAGACTGGTTGAGGTAGAAAAAGCCCCAGAGCTGCAGAGGAACGGGCTGGGACACGCCGGGGCCGCTGCCTCTTCCTGCCTGGGAGAGGGAATCTGGGTCAGGGCTGCCTGTCCAGCCCTGCAATTCCCCTCTGGGCTCAGCCAGCCTCTCCTCCTGGGGCTTTTCCTCCTCTGCCCCTCTGTTCTTCCCCAGCCTCCCCGAAGCAGGGACACTGCAGGGGGGTCCAGAGCCTTTGGGCCAAGGAAAGGCTCTTCTGCTGCTTTGCTGCCACCAGGAATTTATTGCTGTGATCCTTCCTGAGCTCTGCAAGTGAAGGAGCAGCACTTGCCTGGGTTTAGGAACTGGGCAATGATCCTTCCTGAGCTTTGCAAGTCCAAGGAGCAGCACTTCCCTGGGTTTAGGAACTGGGCAATGATCCTTCCTGAGCTCTGCAAGTGAAGGAGCAGCACTTCCCTGGGTTTAGGAGCTGGGCAATGAGCGTGGATGCATGTATTCATCAAATATTTAATTACAGCACATCCATGGTGCCATTACCTGAGCATAGGTGAGTGTCTGAAAGGCTGAGCTGTGCTGTTTTTCATGGCCAGGATGCTCAGAGCCCAGCCTGGCCTTCTCCCAGTGCAATTCCCAAGCCTAAGAACTCATTTCTCATGGCCACGTGTCTCATCCACAGCAATTTCAGGCTGTGGTCATTATGTCCTAAAAAGAGAAAACATTTCTGGTCCAAAATAAGCAAGGTTTACTGAAGTCATTCATATTCACAGTGGCAAATAGCCAAACATCCTTCTTCTTTTTGCCTACTTCCTTTCCCATCCTCCAGGCTGCAAGGGTTGTTTTCCTTAAAGAAAATTAACTTGCACTTCCAGATTGAAATGCATTTTCTTGCTGAAATCTCAGAATAGGAAGGGAAAAGACCTTCAGGTGAAAATCAGAATTTAAAAGCTGATTCTGTCCTGTTTGGGACATTGCTTCCTTATTTGTATCTCCAGTTTTAAATATGCAAATTTATTTATTTTTATCCTGCTAAAGCTGCTTCACAGAGGCAATGTCAGAGTGGTGGTTGATACCTGTAGAGGAGTTTTTGTGTGTGTAATTTCTAGAGCTGTGAGATGTGTTGTAATCAGATAGGAATTTGGGAAATGTATAGGTCTACCAGGAATGCATAGCTCATGTTGTCATCATTTTTCAGCTCTCCACCATCCAAACTAATGCAAGCCAGATGGGTTAGTGCTATTCTGTACACTAATATTTGTATTTAGGGTTTTTTAATGGTCTCTGCTGATACTGCTGAGGCAGTATGAATTATATAATAATGATTAAGGAATTATTTTTTTTTTACTTCAGTTGTTTTGTTTGTTTTTCAGTGCTGGTTACGGATCAGGTGCTACAGAGGTTTGATGATTTTATGTTTCGTTAGGAAGAAAAGGTTGCTTAAAGATGGGTTGCTGCTCTGCTTTGGGAGAAAGCAAAAGAGTGGTTTATACAAATGCAATAAATAAATAAATAACTGTGCAAAAAAAAAACCTGCATGTGAGTACAATACTGCAGGAAACATGAGACAGCAGAAAACCAGCCTTCCTTGCAGAAATACTTGATCAAGCATTCTTCTCCCCTGAAGTGAAATTCAGATTAATAATGGTGACAGTTGTCAACTTCAAACCACCATCAGCTTTCTGAGCTCCATGACAATTCCTTTTCTTTGGAGATAATAATTTCAGATAAATATTGCTGAAAGCAATCCCGAGCTGAGGAGACAAAGCAATTAAATTCCACATTAATTTGTTTACCAGTGTCACACGGAATAAATCGACTGTAAGTTCTCATCAATTATCTGGAGGTGCTGGTGGAGCATTTTGTGGAATATTGGAAAAGGGGGAATCTGGATTCTTTTCCTGGAGTCCCGTGGTTTAATGAGACATTATGGAAATGATCCTTTACATGACAAAAATCATATTGGCTGAGTTATGTGGTGATGCCAGGGCTGCCTTCTCCATGGGAAGGGAAAAACTGGGAGGAGGGAAGGAGAGCCCTGGGAGCAGAAATTCAACACCAGCACCTGCTTCTCCCCTCTTTTTAAACAGAGCAACAGAAGCCCCATCCATGCAGGAGTACATATTAGCTTGAAAAGATCAATTTTGAACTCTTTTGCTTTTAAAGATAACCTTTCCAATGTGTGCCAGTGCAGCCTGGAGTTCTCAGGAATACAAACAGGATCAGTGCTTCTGCTTCAAACCTCCCTGAATGGCAAAGCAACAGCAGGGGAAAAAAAAAATAAAAAAACCAAAACTGTAAGGTCGTTTTTGGGCTTTGATTTTTCTTTTTTTCTTCAGGCAATGTGAAAATTAAGACAAACATCTCGATTTTTAGACTGTTTGGGAAAATCTGTGAGCAGGAAGAGAAGCTTCACTTCTGAATATCCTGAGGTTATTATCTTTGCTGTAATTACTTTATGATACCTTCAGAGCACCTAATTTGTTTTTTATCTTTTGTGATATTTTGGTTTTCTTGTTTTTTGGGTTTTTTTAAATGATTTCAAAGCTGTATCTATTCCTGCATCCTCATAGCACCTAAAAGTCAAAAAAAAGATGTCATTTGCCAAGTGACAGCTGAGAGAGATTAAATAACTTACTCAAGTCAGGGGCAGAGTTGGGATTAGAAATCTGTTCCTGCTGTGGTCTCTGAAAACTGGATTATGTTCCTTCTGCCCTGAATTATAGTCAAATAAAGGAGATTTTAGAGGGTTCTGTGGTAGGTGTGTCCTGTTGCTCATGTCTGGGTAATAAATAGAAACTTGTAGATAATTTAGTGGGAATTTTGAACTGGCTTCAGGAGGTAGCAGGATACCCCTGTTGGTTTGGGGGTTTAGCATCTTTTTAATTAATGGATAAAATGTTAAATTAACCATGTGAAACTACCTTGTCAGAGACAAACAGGCATTGGTCTGATAAAAGGCAGGGTGAATTAAGATGTTAAGCAATAATTAAGCACCATAATTATGCACATCACCGTATTCATGAGAGAAATTAATAGCAAGAAATTCTAAGGCAAACTTTTGCTGCTCTTTGGCATTTTTGTGCTACAAATAGAGTGTGGAAGGACAATCCAGGGGACTTTTTTTTAATGACTGGGATCTAAATCGAAGGAAAATATTTCAAAGCAGAATGTTTTTCATGGTTGTCACTGTGCTGTCTAAATAATATCAGATATCAACAGACTTGGGAAAAAATTAGTCTCAAAGTGAGATTATTTAGCATCTCTGGAAATTAATGTTCTAATGAAAACTTGCTTTGGTGCTTAGGATACTGAATTAGACTGATTTTTTTATTTTAACACCCTCTAAATTTTGGTCTCTGAGTAAAAGTGAGTTTGTACATAAACAAGTAGAACTCAGTTAAAAAGATTAAAATGTGAAGTCAGCAGTCTCAAAATACAGGTTGGTCCAAAAAATAGCCCAGATACCCCAGAAGTTTTCCTCTGGAGAGAGAATTGGTAATTTTTGTAGTGGATTTGGAGTTTGCCAGGAGAGTGAACAGTGGTCAGGTGAGTCTGCACAGGTCTGTGCCTGCCTTGTGCTCATTGTTACCTCACAGGAGAGAATAAAACATTGCTGGGCTTCCCAAAGGGCTGAAAAAATGGGTTTTTTTTCTTTCTCTAAGTCTTCAGAGTCAGCTCATCCTTTATAAATACCTTTTATTTGTGTTTTCTCTCTGGACAGGTAATTGTCATGCTTTCTTATCCTAGTGTGAGAATAGCTTTTTTGAAAAAAAATAAAATTTGTCATCAGAATCTGCAGTGTCTGCACCTCGCCTGGAGGGCAGTGGATCCCTGACACATCTCCAGGGAATATTTTGGGATTAGTGGAGCCTCGGATCACCCTTTGGAGGAGGACAGAAGTTCTTTCTGTTTGTTTTTTTATTATTTGCAAACAGTTTTATCCTTTCTTTTTGCTTCCTGATGTCCTAGTGGGCAAGAGGAGCAGATGTGGCAGTCTCAGAGGAGTTGATGTGGGAGAGAACACAGCAGAATGGCAGAATTAGAGAATTCAGGTTGGAAAATCCCCCTCGGACCATCGAGCCCAACCATCCCCAGCACTGCCCCAAGTGCCACATCCACAGGGGCTTCTAAACCTTCCAGCAGTGCCCTGGGCAGCTGTGCCTGTGGGTTTCCTTTGAATAAAGCTGTTTTTTCCCAAATTCCCAGGCTGACCCTCCAGGCACTGCTGCATCCCCCAGGGAGGATCCTGCAGAAGGAAGAGCTGGTTCTGCACCCTTTCCTTGGTGCAGCACCCACCCTCTGCCAGCACTTTGCCATGTTTGCCTGGCTGATGGAAGCAAGGAGGTGTGTTTGGAGCAGCCTGGCTGAACAAAATGATGTGGGAAAGGTGCTGTGGTTGTGAGGGACGTGTTGGGATGCCAGGGGAGCAATGGGCCGGGGTGAAAGGGCCGGCTGGGCCGTATTCCCAGCGCTGCTGCTTCCTTCCCCTTTGCTCCTGGGTTTTTATCCCCCTTTCCCACATCTGAAAAAGTGTCTGGATGGCAGCCCTGCCTCACCCTGAACAAAATGGGAGAGCGTTCCTGTTGAGGGCTCGGCATCGCAGCGACCGAGCGCATGCAGAGCGAGGCTCCCGACGGCGTTTGCGCTGCTGCAGTTTGCAAGTTGCCGAGTGAAACCTCAGCCATGTAAATGATGTCTGACTCACGCTCGCAGGATTGCAAGGCAGCTTCTAAAAGGCACTTTTTGAAGTTTGCAGCGTTGCACAGGCAGGGCTGAGGCAAAGAGCAGAACATGAGAGCGATAAACAGAAGATCAGCAGGCTCGGAGCATTCTTGGCAGTTGTGTAACTCCAATCTAAATTTGCATGCCTTTATTTTGTTTTGCTTTTAAGTGGCCTTTTCATGATATCTTTACTTTTCCCATCTATAATGAGGGAAAAACTGACTGCTATCAGAGCTGAGATGTGCCAAGAAGGAGCTTATCACTTGTGAACTTGCAGAATGATTTTCTGTCATACTCCGTGTGTATCACAGGAGTTCATCATTGCAAGTATCAGAAATGTCACAGGAAAAATTTCATGTTTGATTTTGTAATTAGAGAAGTTCCAACATGATTTGTTTGGGGTTTGTTGGGGGCGTTTGGGATTTTTTTTTTTAGACTAAAGGAAGACAGGGCTGGGTGATCCCTGCAGTGCCTTGTTTGAGACGAACAGTTCAGATTTGTCTTCCAGCTCTGGATAACGTTGTAAGGAATCAATTCTCTCAATTGTAGAACCATCTTGGAATTTTAGAATGGTTTTGGTTGGAAGGGATCTTAGAGATCACCTTGTTCCAACCCCATCCAAGGGACACCTCCCACTATCCCAGGTTGCTGCAATCCCCATCCAACCTGGCCTTGGGCACTTCCAGGGATCCAGGGGCAGCCACAGCTTCTCTGGGCACCCTGTGCCAGGGCCTCCCCACCCTCCCAGCCAGGAATTCCTTCCCAATATCCCACCTAACCCTGGGGAAGCCATTCCTTGTGTCCTGTCCCTGCATCCCTTGTCCCCAGTCCCTCTCCAGCTCTCCTGGGGCCCCTTGGGAGCCTTTGGAGCCCGTTGGATCCCTTTGGGAGCCCTTTGGGATCCCCTTGGATCCCTTGGGATCCCCTTGGATCCCCTTGGAGCCCTTGGGATCCCCTTGGGATCCCCTTGGAGCCCTTGGGAGCCCCTTGGGATCCCCTTGGAGCCCCTTGGATCCTCCTTGGATCCCCTTGGATCCCCTTGGATCCCCTTGGGAGCCTTTGGAGCCCGTTGGAGTCCCTTGGGAGCCCGTTGGATCCCTTTGGGAGCCCTTTGGATCCCCTTTGGATCCCCTTGGATCCCCTTGGGATCCCCTTGGGAGCCCTATATTTGAGATTTTGAGTGCTACATTTAAGAATTTGACTCTACATATAAGAATTTCAAATCTCTGTTTAAGAATTTGACTCTGTATTTAAGAATTTTAGTGCTATAGTTAAGAATTTTCTTCTATATTTAAGAATTTTGGTGCTATAGATAAGAATTTTAGTGCTATATTTAAGGATTTGGCTCTGCCTTTAAGGATTTGATGCTACATTTAAGAATTTGAATTTACATTTAAGAATTTTAGTGCTATATTTAAGAATTTGACTCTAATAATTTGACGCTACATTTAAGAATTTCAGTGCTGCATTTAAGAATTTGACTCTGTATTTAAGAATTTGACCATATTTAAGGATTTTAGTACTATATTTAGGGATTTTAGTGCTATATTCAAGGATTTGACTCTATTTAAAAATTTGACTCTAATAATTTGACTCTATATTTAAGGATTTGAGTGCTACATTTAAGAATTTGAATCTACATTTAAGAATTTTAGTGCTGTAGTTAAGAATTTTCTTCTGTATTTCAGAATTTTAGTGCTATATTGAAGAATTGGACTCTACATTTAAGAATTTGAATGCTCTATTTAAGAATTGGACTCTCTATTTAAGAATTGGATTCTCTATTTAAGGATTTGACTATATTTAAGGATTTTAGTGCTACATTTAAGAATTTGACTCTGTATTTAAGAATTTGAGTGCTACATTTAAGAATTTGAATCTCTATGTAAGAATTTGACTCTAAGAATTTTAGTGCTGTATTTAATGATTTTAGTGCTACGTTTAAGACTTTGAATCAAGTCCTACATTTAAGAATTTAAGT
>VZRZ01000247.1:72381-94327 GCA_013398175.1 Climacteris rufus | reverse complement strand
ATTTAAGAATTTTAGTGCTATGTTTAAGAATTTGAATCTACATTTAAGAATTTCAGTACTACATTTAAGAATTTGACTCTATATTTAAGAATTTTAGTGATACATTTAAGAATTTGAAGCTGCATTTAAGAATTTTAGTGCTACATTTAAGAATTTGAATCTCTATGTAAGAATTTGACTCTAAGAATTTTAGTGCTGTATTTAATGATTTTAGTGCTACGTTTAAGACTTTGAATCAAGTCCTACATTTAAGAATTTAAGTGCTATATTTAAGAATTTTAGTGCTATGTTTAAGAATTTGAATCTACATTTAAGAATTTCAGTACTACATTTAAGAATTTGACTCTATATTTAAGAATTTTAGTGATACATTTAAGAATTTGAAGCTGCATTTAAGAATTTTAGTGCTACATTTAAGAATTTTAGTGCTATATTTAAGAATTTGACTCTAATAATTTGATGCTACATTTAAGAATTTCAGTGCTACATTTAAGAATTTGACTCTATATTTAAGATTTTACTCTATTCAAGAATTTTCAAGCTACATTTAAGGATTTCAATCTACATTTAAGGATTTCAATCTACATTTAAGGATTTCAATCTACATTTAAGGATTTCAATCTACATTTAAGAATTTTAGTGCTATATTTAAGAATTTGAATCTATTTAAGAATGACTCTTTATTTAAGAATTTTCTTATATATTTAAGAATTTTCTTATATATTTAAGAATTTGAATCTACATTTAAGAATTTGACTCTATTCAAGAATTTTCATGCTGCATTTAAGGATTTGAATCTCTAAGAATTTGACTCTACATTTAAGAATTTGAGTGCTATATTTAAGAACTTGACTCTAATAATTTGACTCTATATTTAAGGATTTGACTCTACATTTAAGAATTTGAGTGCTATATTTAAGAACTTGACTCTAATAATTTGACTCTATATTTAAGGATTTGACTCTACATTTAAGAATTTTAATCTCTATTTAAGAATTTGACTCTTTAAGAATTTTCTTCTAAATTTAAGAATTTTCTTCTACATTTAAGAATTTGAACCTACATTTAAGAATTTTAGTGCTATATTCAAGAATTTGACTCTCTATTCAAGAATTATCATGCTACATTTAAGGATTTGAATCTACATTTAAGAATTTTAGTGCTATATTTAAGGATTTGAATGCTATATCTAAGATTTTTCAGTGCCCTAACCTCTCTAACACAGCATTCAGGACTTTTTCCAAGATGGCCCTGTATTGTGTATTACAATTTTAGGGAATACTGGTGAATTTTAAAAAAAAAAGGAAAAAAAGTAGGAATAT
Source organism: Climacteris rufus (assembly GCA_013398175.1). NCBI lineage: Eukaryota > Metazoa > Chordata > Aves > Passeriformes > Climacteridae > Climacteris > Climacteris rufus. The sequence goes on along the minus strand of VZRZ01000247.1, from coordinate 93,005 downwards.
GCTGAACTTCTGGGAGTTTGTATTCAGTCAAGTTGTATTGAGAAAAAAAAACCTTTTTTTTTGTCATTTAAGAAACCAAACTATCACAGTGAAAATACACAGCAGAAAATATTGCTCAGCTGAGTGTGCAGCCCAAACAGTTCTTTTTGTAGTTCTAGTTCTCACTGCTGGTAAAACATCATTAAAAATGCCTTTTTTCCCTTCCATTTTGAGAACACTCCTCTTTCTATGCAGTTTTAATTGGGCAGCTCTAAAAGGGATGTGGGAATTCAGAATGGGAAGTTGAAGTGGGATCCGTGGAGCAGCCTCAGAATTAAGGGATACATTCCCTAAAAAAAAAAGAATTTTTAGTTCTTTATGGAGGCAGCAACTGTGGGACCAGTCCCATGGGATGCCAATAAAAGGGATCTGCTTCAGGTGGACCTCGAGTCTGAGATCAGAAAATATCATTCAGGTTTTTTCCATCCATTAAATGCCCAACCAACAGGATGGAATAAAAGAAAAATTAAAGGGAGAGAGGAACAAAATGCAAAGCAGTGCCATTCAGGATGTGTTTTTCATCATCATTTTTGCCCATTGTGATTGTAGAGACCCCTCCCATTTGTGTGATGTGGAGCACAACTCATGTGGTGTTGGGATTTTACCAACTGCAGCAAAAATAATGTGCAAAAAATCATGGGCAGTCACTGGCCTTTTTTTACCCTGCTTTTTTCTTGATGTTTCTCCCCAGCAAGCCTGGGCAAATGAAAATGGGGCATTTTCCAGGACTCCTTGATGATTTCATCCAAGCTGTTAGGATAGATCTTCGTGGGATGAGCAGCCAGCCCAGTCAGCACTCAGCAGGCCAAGGGAGATTTAGCCTACAGATATCACCTCAGCTCTGCTGTTTAACTGTCTGGTCAAAGTAATTAAAACACTCCATGAGAGAAGAAAAATCTGTAATTAAAATCCTAGGGCTGCACCCAGCCATGTCCAAGGCAGAACCACTCGTGTCCTTCCATTGCCTCCTATAAAACCACATTAATGTGGGAAGTGGTTGAGTTTTGACCCATAGGATCAGGGTGGGATATTTTTAGCTTCATGCTTCTCTAGATAAAAATTTGAGCTGTGAGATTTGGAGGTTCATAGAGTTGAATGATTTTAATAGTGGTTTAATATCCAAATAAATGGTATATGATGCATCTGCAGAAACGTTTCCATTTTTACAGATATGACTCAGTGGTTGGTGTTTATTAAATGTTTATGAATTCCTCACATAGGATGACATTTGAAAAGTGGCAATGTTAAAGAATGTTGGAGCGACCTCATAAAAGGTGGATGTTGGTCTTTTCTCCCCAAGGGACCAGTGACAGAGCAGGAGGGAGCAGCTTCCAATTGTGCCTGGGGGAAAATTCCCTCATGGAAAGGGCTGCCCAGGGCAGTGGTGGAGTCCCCATCCCAGATTTAAAATCCATCAGGGACTGGGGTGGCCTTGGGGGGAATGGTTGGACTTGATGATCTTAAAGGCCTTTTCCAACCTGAATTATTCTGTGACTTTATGAAAAGATGATTTGGTATCAATCTCAGTATGGTCTGATGGCTTTGTCCATACTTCAATAAACATAAAAAACAAGCAGACAAAACCAGAAACCCAAACCAACCCTTTCAGTGCCTTTTTTTGTATTCCAGACATTTGTGTTTGGAAAGGAAACAGAATATTGTGCTCACAGAACTGAAGGTGTGGTGGTGCAGAACAGAGAATGTCCTGAAAACTCACACAGTTTCTAAGCAGCTTTTGAAAACAATTGCTGCAGAATGGAAATAATGTGTTGCCAATCACAAATTGATTGCCAGATTCCAAATATTTACTTAGAAGAAATCTGCGTGGTAATTAATTAAATTTTTTCATTGGCTCAAGAATTCTTGTGCAACCAAAGCATTTTTGGATTAATTTTTGAATTCTCTAATAAGCTTTAGAAACAAGAATAATTCCCTGTGTTTGCATTAGTTTTGGTGTTGGGTTATGAATATGATGATATAAATGAGTATATTTAGATGTTTGCAGGTGTCAGAGGTTGAATTCAATTAAGTATAATTTAAGTCCATCTGCATTGGCCTTCTCTCTGCCTTTAATTTTCCCTCTGTGAGTGAATGATGCCATGGGAGATCCCTGATGGGACATTCTTCACAACTCCTTATAAACTCTCCAAAAATAGGGAATTATTGCTGATCATTCTTGTTATTAATCTTTTGTGTGTGTGTGAAAAGCTTCATATTTTTTTAAACTACTCCAGCCTATTGAATGCCCAGCTGAGGAATCTGAGAAGGTTTGGGGCACCAGAGGGTTCCCAGTGCAGGGAGCTCCACCCTCACTGCTGCTGCCAGCTCACCCCCTGTGCCTTTCTTGGGGTTTGGCTGCACCCTTTGGCCTTCCTGCTGCTGGGGTTTTCATGGAATGTCACCTCAGGGATGTGGCTCCTTGGGAGCAGCAGTGGGAACGCAGCAGAAGTGGCGCCTCTGGAAGTTCCCTTAAAAGAAACTCCCGCTCCTTCATTGTGGTGACCCAGCCCACCTTGGGGTGAGTGACACCCAGTGGGTGGCTTTCCCCACCCAGGACTCCGACCCTGAGGGTGGATCTGAGGGTGAGACCAAGGTTTAAGGCTGCTCCCCACTGGGTGTCCATCAGCAGCATCTCCTCCTCTCCCAGAAACCTCTGTGTTGCCGTAATGCTGTTGGTTTAGACTTCTATGTTATTCATGTGTTTCATTGCTTGTGTATTGAGCTCTGGGAAGTTCTGTTCAGTTCCATTCCCCATTGGTTGATTCAAATATGTTCCTCCCCTAACCCTCTGTGATTTGTTCTCTGTCACCCCTCATCATTCCCTTGGTTTATCCCTTTGTTCCTCCCCTTTTCCGCCCCCGTTTCAAAAGGGGCTGTAACTGCTCCCCAGGGCTCTTCTCCTTTGTACCTTTCTCTGTAATTCGGAGCCCTGGGCCTCTAACACCTCAATAACCATCTGTAAAGTCCAATTTAAGGTGTTGGCATTGGGGCAGCAGACAGCACATCATCCATGTAGTGGAGGATGATGGCTTTCTCTGCTCTGGCACGGATGGGCAACAGAATTTTGGCAACGAACCACTGGCAAATCCTTGGGCTGTTCTTCGTGCCTTGGGGCAGGACCCAGTGGGGGCCTCTTGGTTGATGGAAGGCACCGAGAAGGCAAACCATGGTGCATCTTCAGGATGGAGGGGAATCTGGAAGAACTTAATGTCCAGGACCACAATCTCCCAGTTCTGTGGGAGCATTGTGGGTGATGCCATGCCTGGCTGGAGGGATCCCATGTCCTCATTACCTCATTGATCTTCTGCAGGTCGTGGAGGAGCCGCCACCAATCCTTCCCCTGCTTTTTGATCACAAAAGGGGAATTTGATCACACTGGGGAGTTCCAGGGGCTGTTGGTAGGAACTATGTGGCCTTTGGCCAATTGCTCCTCCACAAGTGCTTGGAGTGCTTTCAATTTGTCCTTCCTTAGTGGCCACTGCTCCACCCAGACTGGTGAAGTGGTCCAGTTGAGTTTTTGGGTGTCGCTTTCCGCCCCAGTGGCCACACCTAAAAACCCTGAGCTCCGGGGCTGATGGTGATGGTGGTGCCCCATTGGGACAGGTGAATTTGGTGTCCAAGGTGGATGGGAGGATGGTGGCTACCTGTCCATCTGGACCCTCCAACTGGACTAATTTTTTTGATTGCCTGGCCAGTTGGGTCCCCCCAATCCCAGAGACAACACCTTGGGGCTGCAGCTCCCGTTGTGACAGCCGCTCCTCAGTGGGGATGAGGGACACACTTCAGGTGTCATTTCTGTGTGGTGGGGCTTCCTCCCTGCAGCTCATGGTTTGAAATTCCCTTAGTTCTTCTGAGGAACAATTCAGAGTTTTCTCTGGGCTTTGGGAATGTTGGTGTGCTCCTGGTGGCTGTTCCTGCCGTGTGGTCTTGCAGCTTTTTGTGGAATTTCTTTGGTCCTTTTGGTGCTCCAGCTGCTTCTCATGGAAAAGCCCATTTTTAAGGTGCCTCTAGAGAATCTACCTTTAGTCTCTGAAGCTTTATTATTATTATTAGTATTATTATTATTATTATTATTATTATTATTATTATTATTTAGTTACTTTGTCCAGGCTTGTAGCTCTTTTATGTTTCTACTCTCTCCACTCAATATCACCCCAAGATAATCTTTTTTGTTGCCTCTTAGTAACTTCTTTCCTCGTTTATTCAATGTGCTGCGCTCACTTTATGCTCAAAGCCTTGATGTTGAACACACTTTGCAATTTTTCAACATTTCAGTTATTTTCCCTATTCTTTGATACACCAGATATACCAATAGATATTGTCTCTATTTGCATTAATCTGCTTTCTCGTTTACAAGCTGCGTATTTACATATTTCAAACAACTCTAAGATACATCATCATTAAAAGAAGTAAATAATGCAATTATCAGTCCACACAGTTACTCTAGAAGTTGTAGCAAATAATTTCTTTGTCATCTTTATATTTTGTGGACTCTGTGTGTACACCAGAGCTCACCTCAGTGTTTATTGTTCACATTTGTATTAAATATTAATGATAATGGAGTTTCTTTTCCCAAATGGAGCAGCAGTTTGTGACTTCTTAACCAGATTGTCAGAAATCCCCCAAAAAAGGGGGATCTTGGAAATATTAATCAAGGTTAAAGAAGTCTCCAAGGGGTCTAAACTTTGTATAGACTTTTATCTGTTGTGTTTTGGGGCTTTTTTATCTCTGCCTTAAAGGCTGGTGGAGTTCAGCTGAGGAAATAGTTCAGACTTGAAAATGTAGTAGTGAAACTGCTCACACTGGGGTTGAAGTTTGTGACTGCACCTCAAATCTTGCTTTGAGTGATGCTTTGCACAAGAATGGTTTTGCCACACAAATGTTTGACTTGGGCTGAATATTTTTTACACTGAGAACATGTAAAATTTTGATTTAAAAATTATTATTGTGGGGTTTTTTTGTTCCTCAGCTACTTGTCTGTAGCTTCAGTGAGATCCCAGTGCCTGTTTGATCCAGGCTTGCTCCCAATTCCAGGGAAGGAAATAAATAATGTCAGTGCAGGAGCAGGGATGGAGCTCAGTTCAGCTTTTCCACCTGTGGCACATCTGGCTGAGTGCAGAGAAGATGAAAGCAGATCAAATATTGGACAGGAGGACTGGAAGTGCAGGAGCTTCCTTATGTGAGGAATTATTACCAGAGCAAAGTGAGGGAGTTGTATTTTTAGTTTATAAGGTTGTTATTGACATGAAATAAGAAAATAAGGGATGATGAGGAGAACTCACATCAGTAGAGAGAATATTCAGGTGAAGATGAATGTGATTTAATTTGGGGGAGGATGAAGTTTGAGGCACCCAAACTCAGAGGGAAGAGATCAATCTGGGGCTGCAGAGCAAACCTTGAAGAGGGAGGTGACTGGGGAGAAAAGTCATAAAAATAATAAGACTTCTCATTTTTAAGATAAACAAAAATGTGTCTCCTGTTGTTGGGCTTTGTGTGTGACACTTTCCACTATCCCAGGGTGCTCCAAACTCAGTCCAGCCTGGCCCTGGCCACTTCCAGGGTCCCTGTCCCTGAGGCACTGAGGAAAATCCTGCTGGGAAGGCTTGGGAAAGAAGCCTGGGGAGGGATTCAGGGAGCTCAGGAGGCAGCTGAGCGCACCCAGGGAGAGATTTCCATCTTGGAGCTGTTTGAGATTTTTATTTTCCATGGGGGATTCCCATTCAGCTAAGAACAGTGCCATTCTTGTGGAGTAATTCAGTGAAGCTTTGTGATAAAATGTTATATTAGAAACCTGTTTAACTGTAGAAAATACTACAAGAATTCTCCATCTTATCAAAGCTTTTAAAAATAAAGCACTGTGTTGCAGCAAGGGGAGTTGCCCAGGTAGCATGAAGCTAACCCAGGAAGCAACTTTACCTCCTAACCATATTAAAACCAAAGATTATGATGATGATTAAATTACAGCATTATTTACAGTAAGTGGTAGAAGAGCTAAGAAATGCTTGGAATCCCTGCCTTTCCCTAGCAGCAAGCAGTGACTCAACAACAAACTGACATTGTGACCTCAGCTGCCTGAAAGGACCCAACTGGCTTTAAAAAATATTTCCTTATGTTTCAAAAGAAAAAAAGCAAATTTTGCTGAGTTATTAAGATTTGTTGGCAGTATCCCTTGCTCCTACAGTACACAGAATTCTGAATATCTCAGGCCTTGACAACCAAGAAATGAAAAGTTATGGGACAAGAAAATCCAGATTGAAATCTTTCCCCTGCTGAGCTGGCACTTGGACTGAAAATTGTTTGCATGCTAAGGTGGAGTTGCTCTGAGTAGTGGCAGGAGCAGTTGAAATGTCTAAATGGAGCTGCTGATTGGATTTAAGGAGATTTATTAAACTTTCCCTGTTCACCTCGTGGACAGTCTTTCTGCCTGTTTCTGTTTCATTTCCATGGCAAATGGGCCCATTTGGTATCAGAAAGATGGATATGACATAGAGATGTGGGTTCAGGGATGTTCAGGGTGCAGAGCTGGTTGTCACCCAGGCAGGGACAGTTCCAAAAGTGCATTTTGTCCTGCAGGTGCCCAGGGAGAGGCAATGGACACAGCTTGGGAAAAAAGAAAATCCCAGTGTGATTCAAGGAAAATTAAATCACCAGGAAGGTGGATGGGCAATGCAAAATGTGTGTGTGGGAATGTGCAACTTGACTGACAATGGCCTGAGCATCCTGATCAAGTTGGACCTCCCTGGAGCAAGAGGTTGGAGCCCTCCAGAGCTCCTTTCCAACTGGTGCATTCTGTGATTCCAACCTGTAGGAAATGGAGATTTTCTCCTTTATTTTCTGCAATAAAGGAGATCAAGGTTGTAGGTCAGGTGTCCTGGCCTGGGTCAGCACAGTGGGGTCACTCTGACTGTGACCACTCCAGAATTTACAGGCCCTCACCTCTGTCCTGCCTTTTGGCCTTGCTGCATTATCAAGAAATGAATTCAAATTCTAATTAGTAGAGCAAGAAAACAGGTTTAAGGCTCAGCTCCTGGTTGTGGGAGTGCTGGGGAAGGGTGAGGTGGAGGGCAGAACAGAAGTTGGAGTGTGAAAATGCAGAAATCTGGTATCAGTTTCTGATCCATCGTGAAGTTACATTTACTCTGTGCTAATTGTCTTTTCTTCATCTAAATATTGGATTTCTTGCCATTACACCGGTTTTGAATGGCCAGGATTATCTGTAAACACATAAACATTTATCTAGGTTGATTTCCTATAAAACCATATATCATTCTATATTTACTTTGCACAGCAGAAACATTTAGACTTCCTGTGAATAGGGATTTGGGGGGTTTTGTCCTGATGATATTTTCATGTTTGATTATTCAGTGTTTATTCCTGCTTGCCTGTATTTGCTGTGCACAGCTTACCAAAATCAGAGATTTCAGGAAATACCTGGTTTCTTAGCATTTCAGTTCTACATCACAGAGTGAGTGCTAGACACAAATATCACATTTTAGGCCCTCAGTGCGAGGCACTGAAAGGGATGTAACTGGTTTATGACTTATAGCCATGTCTGCATGGACACTCACTCCAAGGGATTCCAGCCACATGATTTAGTATTCCTACTTCTGGCCTCAAATGCTGCTTTGCCTTTATTTATCAAAGCCACCTGAATGTGCCTTTGTCTGCTTTCTGAAGGAATGATGGTATGGAAAGAGCGAGGGAAGGCAACGGGGCTTACCAGCCTCTGTGTATCTGAAATTGTAAACAGGGGGAGATAACAGGGAAATACTCAGGCTGGAGTGGGGAATTAGAGCTGGGAACAGTGAAATGGAGAAGGAGAAGATGAAGGCTAAATGTCATGAAAGAGCATTCAGCAACACTCCTGGCTTTTTAGATGACTCTTCCAAAGAAAGCAAGGAAAAAACTGTTCTGGGACAAAGGCCTTTTTTTTTTTTTTTAATTTTTTTTGTGTTTTCCTTCAGCTTAACCACTCAACATAAAAGAATCTCATGTGGGTATATAAAAGAATGCATTAAATGATTAAATTTCGGAGGGCTGGCTGTGGATGTCAGCATCCCTGGGAGCTGCTGTGAGGGATCTGGGAGTGCAGCACCCTGGGGTTGCACATCTGGAGCAGCTCTTGGGGTGCAGGACACACAGCCCTGCAATGGTTTGGATTGGAAACCTAAAAATCCATCCTGTGCCACCCCTGCCATGGGCAGGGACACCTCCCACTATCCCAGGTTATTCCAAGCTGGCTTTGGATGCTTCCAGAGCTGGGGCAGCCACAGCTTCTCTGGGAATTTGTGCCAGGGCCTCCCCAGCCTCCCAGGGAAGGATTTGTTTTCCATAGTAAAGAATTCTGCTATTTCATTCTCCATAGTAAAGAATTCTGTTTCTAGTGAAGAATTCTTTTTTGTAGTAAAGAATTTCTTTCACTGACTTCATTGAGACTTCTAGGAATGGAGAGGTTGGGGAGTTCAGGATTTAGTTTTAGATAAATTGAAAAAAACAGAGTAAAAACTGGGCTGAAGTGGGTCGAGATGAAGGGAAGAAGATGGGAAAAAATCTTTTACTTGAGTGTTTTGCTTTTTTTGATTTGTTTTTAGTGCTTCTAAATGCTGTTGCTTCATTTACCATGAGAAGGACCTAGATGGCAATTCTAGTCATGTGGATTATTTAATTTGAGATTAGAATCATTCTAAAAGAGCAAGAAGGGGGTAAATATTTATGGTCTGCCAACCAACAACGCAAATTTAAACTTTTAAATGGGTTAAATAGATGACAGTTTGGAACAATATCATTATTTTGACATGGATACTCCTTAGCTAAGCTTTTGAAAGCTTTTGATGTCTTTCCTTGAAAACTTTTACTGTTATCTCCAGTGGCATAAAATTCTTGCAGGTCAAAATTGCTTTGATGGTTTAAATTGGTGAGTTGAACTGGCAACATCTCCATGAAAATGTTAATTTCTCTTTTTCTCCAGCAGCCAAACTGGTTGCAGAGAGTTCTGCCCACTTCTTCCTGCCCATTCATTCCTTCTCCATGTGAAGGTTTTCACCCCTTTTTGTGGGTTAAAGAAATGGTGCAGATAAAACAGATTTTTGTGTGTTTTTATTGGGGGGAGTGGGAGGGAGGTGATTTAGATGGGTTCTGCAAAATTTCCTGCAATACTTTCAGTCTTTTGGGGGAGTTATTTGTTTTCTTTGGGCTTTTGCATTTTTCTTTTTCCCCACATATATATTTCCAGTCTTTTACCTAAACAACCATTAGAAACTAAGGAATGTGTTAAAACACGAACTACTTCTAAGAAAGTTTAAAATTAAAATAAAATAAAATAAAATGAAATAAAAGCACGATTTTTCCCTTGGGGCTCAAACACCTCTGTGCTGCCCCAAGAGGGTTGGATGGCAATGCAGCCACTCCACATTTCCCTGCCTTGCAGAGCATCCTGTTTAATCCAGAAAACAGCATTTATTCCAAACACTTTTGCACAGTGAGGCTGGGAAGGGGAAAACTCCAGCCCTGAGCTGAGGGATCCTGAGGGAGCAAAGCCAACACAGCCCTTGGGGTTCTGGGGATGTGACCATTGTGGCTCTCCTGGGAAATGTCTCTAAAAATGAACAAGGTCGTTTTCTGAACAAAAATTACCAAAGCTCATTGCAGGCAGGCAGGAAGGGAATTCTGCTTTTTTCTGCTGCTGGCTGAATTGTCCATGTGGCTGTTGTGGAGATGTTTTGGGTGATAATTTGCCTCTCCCAGCCCTGGGAGGATCCCCAAAGGTTTTCTTTTGAGTCCAGATAAGATGGGCAGAGTAATGATGGAGACAAAACTGATAATGGCACAAGGACCAGCAAACTAAAGGCAGAATTCTGGACTGGATGTTCCTTAAACAGGGATGTGTGCCAGTGGGAATGCAGTTGGCTGCCTGAGCTTTGGAAAGCCCAGGTAGCAGAGAGAAAAAAAATCTGAAAAAAAATTCCACCCAGAATGATGTTTTTCCTTATTTAAGAAAAAAATAAAGAAGGGCAAAAACCTGCTAAAAAAGACTATTTTCTAATGTGCCTAAACCCCCTGCTCTTCCAGAAGGCAGCACGGTGAGGAAATGGGATTTTCTCTTTTATTCCACCAAGGAAGGAATACAGGCAAGGCTTCAAATGAATTTGCTATTAAGAAAAAGCACATTATTACATTTAAGGAGTATTCTGAAGTTTCCAGGAGTGATTTGCAGGGGCTGATCTGTATGAGCTGCACACACAGCTAAAAAGGGAGATAAATTCCTTTCTGTTAGTAACACAATCTTCTCTCAAGGTATTTTTTATTAAATTAGATTTGCCTAACTAAAGTGCTCCTGATGTCATTTGTGGATGCTCCTAAATCATCAGCTAAAGAGCAGCTGATCTAAGTTTGGCCAAAGGAAGGAATGAAGTTTTGGGAGATTATATTCCTTGTTCCTGATAGCAATCAATCAGAATTTGATATTTGTATATGGGCTTGTTTTAAAAGCATTGTAATTATGGCAGTGCCATAGATCTTGTGTTAATGGAGAATGGGAAATTATTAAATATGACCCATTCTCTGAGCCTAAATATTCCTTCTAGAATGAGGATGAAGGGAAAGCAGGGGGACTAATAGGTATATGTGAATGTAGGCCTGGAAAAGTGGGATACATGGATTAAAAACATTTTCATCTTGCATAAAATCTCTTACTAGGTTTCAGTTTGATGGTGAACATGCACTGCTATATAAAGAAATATTCCTCTCTTAAATCTTGTGGGATTTGGAGGCACTTATGAATTAATTTGTTTCCAGGACTTCCATCAAAAGAGAAATCCTTTGTAAAACTGCAGGTGTTAAAATACGGACCAAAAAATGCTCCTTGGTCTGGGAAATTAGACACAGTTCTTGCTTGAATATTGAAATGAAAATGCAGAAACGACCCTGTTAATTATTACTCTTACATTTCAGAGAAACACTTTTCCTAGACTTTCTTTCTGTTTTTTTTTCCTTAAAAATAATTATTTGTGATTTCAGGGAAGTGACCATGTAGTTTTGCTTCCAGTGACACCAAAATTTACTGTTTAAACATTGATAGCAGTTAAATAAATTAAAATATCCAGGAGAAGAGGGAGCAGGGCAGCCCCAGCCATGGCAGTGCCCAAAAGCAGCCACAAAGTGCTTGAAATGGGATGTAAAACTGTGCACTTTGTGCTGAATAATTACAGTTCAGTTAAAAGAACACAAAAACACTGCTGAATGGGAATTGTCATAAGATCAGCCAATTAATACCATTTTTCTGTTGCGTTTGATTGCCTTTTCTGTCCTTTGAAGAAGACAGAAAATAAACCAAGAGTATCTGAAGAGATGCATTTCTTCCTTTGGCTGGGTAATCACAGATTGATACATTCATAAATTTACAACATTTTGGGCTTCTAAACGTTTCTCATTTCATTTTGGAGTGGAAGAATATTTCTTCAAACAACTGAGGCTCGACACTGTGCCATTTTTCCCTTTTTAAAAGGAAGCCTCTGAAGAGATGTCAGTGTTTTATCTGCATTGAAGTGTCCTCTTTTCAGGTTTTGATTCAGTGTCATGATTTCTGGAACCCAGTGTTTGAAAGCACAGGAACATTAATTATTTTATAATAGGAAATGTCAGTGGGCAGTTGTCTCAAAACCCCCCCCAAAATAGAACTTTTAGCCCAACTTACATCTTTTCACGATTTAAATGCAAATATTGATAGGAAACAACCATTCAGAAATTAAAGCTTGGTATCTACAGGTCTCTAATTCATCTCCTTGAGTGTTTTTAGCTGTGTGTTGAGAAAAATGTGAGTGTGGCATCAGTTCCCTGTGCAGATTTGTTACAGACACAGCCTGCCCTGGAGGCATCAAACGCTGTCAGGGTGACAGGACTGCCACAAACCAGAGGTGAATATTTTTGGAACCATGCAAACAGCAGAGCAAGAACATCTTGTTATAAACACAGTGACACTTGCAGGGGGAGGAAAAAAAAATATATTCTTCTCTTTTCTTTCTCCAACACAAAAATAAACAAGCAGGGAGCGTTCCCCCCCTTCCATTCATTTGTCCCCATTTGCACATTTTTGGGAGAGCTCTGGCTCTTGGCAGGGTTGGAAGCACGGGGTGACACTTGACAGGAATTCTGTGTTTCCCTTCCAAGTGTGTCAGCACCATAGCAGGGATTTGAGGAGGTCACTAAAACTCCCTGTGCCAGGGTTTTCTGGGAGTAGAGTAAGAACTCTGTCATCTCCACATGCCTTGGGAAGTGAATTACGCCTGGCAGTTAGAACTTTTAGCCCAACTTTGTTTGGCTGAATGGCACAGGAGATGCAAAGTGTTTTCTTTTACACACAGAAAGTGTAAAAGGTCAAAATCATCTTTTTTCTTGAGATTGCTGAGTTTGCTGCTGCATCACCTGCAGGGTGAGGGGTGTGAGAGTGGTCAGTGAGTTGTTATTTTAATTAGGGTGAATGCAGAGAGCACTGGGGTGAAATAGGAGTAAATCTCATTACTCTGACAGTGGTTGCCTGACTACAAAGAAAGTTTATATTTAGTAAACTACTCACTCCTGTGACCTAGTTTGCTGTGGATGATCATTTTCTTAGCGTGGCACTGAGCTGACTTTTCCCTGCTCGGTTTCCATGAATGAGGGATTCTTCCCATCTCTCTGGATTCCTGGGCTCAGGGCAAGGCAGGACTCTTGGGAGTTCATTTATTCCATGGAATTTCTCCTCAATATCCCATCTGACCCTTTTTTCTGGCACAGGGAGCTCTCCCTGGATCCTTCTCTTTTCCAGGGGAACATTCCCAGCTCTCCCAGCCCTTGGAGCATCCCCGTGGCCTCCTCTGTGCTCTGTTACACTGCTCAGCTTTAAAGAAAAACAAACTGCTAAAAAAGTGTTTCTAAGTAATCCAGAAAGGAGGAAAATGTAGATATTCCTGTTTGGGAGATAAATGGGATTTCTGTACACTGTAGTTTGTGTCTCATGGAGGGCTGGGGGGTTTATTTCTTCCAGAAATATTTTGTTTCTCACAATTTTTGATAGCACTGGGATTTTGCCTAAGGTAAAAAGTAGCTGTTGTTTATATACATAGAGAAAACACTTTTTTATATTCTATGTATGTATGGACATATACTTCTTATTTATAATATGTGGTTTAGACTTAAATATGACTTAAATATATATATATGTAGACAAATATCTGGTGCAGAAGCAGTGTCCCACACCACAGCATCTCCAAAACCTGCCTTTCCCCATTAAAGGAGTAAAATCAGTGAAGCTTTCATACTTTTAGTTAAAGTATCTTCTTTTTTTCTGGTGGTAATCAGAAAATTCTGTTATGTTGGTGTCAATAAGATGGTAAATAACAGTTAAAAGCAGGCTGGAACTCTTCCTTAGGACACTCTTGGAGAAGACTCATCTGTCATGTGGTCTCCTTAGTCCTTGCTCGCTCATCTCTGACAAAAACAAGCCAAGCTGGTTTCTTTATTCCTCACCTAAAACTATTAATTTAAAAGAAAGATTGGGACAGCCTTTTCTGTGTTGTTGTGGAACAAAACCAGGAAAACATTCCCAGTTCTTCTCCAGTGGCGGCCTTTGCAGCTGAGCTGAATTGTGGAGGGGACCCTGAGCTCAGAGAGAATCCAGCCTTGCTGAGGATGCTTTGTGCAGGGCTCCTTCTTCCTTTTTTCCTCTTGCCCTGCACCCCTCAGGTGTGAAAAGAGAAACAAAGATCCCTTCAGTGTTTTTCAAACCTTTACATTTCCCACTAAAACAAAATTATATTATAAGGAAATACTTTCTTAACTCTGGTGCAGATATTCTGTTATGCATCAAAAATTTCTGCTGTTTTCTGTGTGCATTTATCTTGCTGTGAAATAATCTTCATGTGACTGGAAGGAGTTTTTTTCCTCACAAACAAGAAAAACACCTCCCAGAGGCAAGAGCTGGTGGAGATTGCAAAGGCTTTGGAGTGTTTCTGTGGAGGTGCATCCCAAATATTCCCTTATCTGAAAGAAAATGATGTGGGACTTTGCACCTGTCTGAGCTCAGGGGTTTCTTTCCATTTTTTCAGATTCTTAGGAAGCTCAGGAAGGTTTTTCCTTTATGAGATTTAAGAATCATCGTGGACTCCTGGAATGGTTTGGGTTGGAAGCACCTTAAACCTCAGGAACACCTTCCACTGTCCCAGGTTGCTCCAAGCCCCATCCAACCTGGCCTTGGACACTTCCAGGGATGCCACAGCTTCTGGGAACCTGTGCCAGGGCCTCCCCACCCTCCCAGCCAAGAATTTCTAAATTACTTCTAATTTAGGAATTTTAATTTCTTGGTTTTTCCCCAATGAATTTTAGAGCATTTACTTTAATAATGATTGTGCTCAGACAGTTCAGCTCCTTCAAAGTTGTTGGATGAGAATAAATTAGCAAAAATGATATAGAAAGTTTCTTATCTCAGAAGGTACTAAGTGTCGAGTTGTATCTAAATAAATGTTTTGTCCCCAGTCCAGGAAGAAAATTTAAAAAAAAAAAAGAGAAATCAAAACAGATTCTTCCATTTGAGCAGAGACATATGTTTGGTGGGTTGGCACCAGACTCGGCTGCAGAATCCTGTAGAACCAACTCTTCATATTCTGGGATATTTAGAGGAACAACATTCAAAATAAGGTGCTGGAGAAGATGAGAAAAATAGAAAAGATGAAAAAGAAGAATGGGGAGCACCTGAAGGGCAGCACAGAGAGATTCCAGCCCCTCCAGACTCCTGGGCTTTGGTGGTGGCCAGGAAAGGATGCTCAGGATCCATAGGGATCCAGTGGATGGGACTTGGGGCAACCTGGGACAGCCCTGGGCATGGAATGAGATGGGATTTAAGGACCCAACCCATTCTGGGATGCTGTGGAATTGTGTCTTCTTTTGTGTCCAATCTGACACAGGAATCAGAGAGTGTAAATAAGGTCACGTGCTTTTAAACAGAAATTTTACATTTCGTCAATAAATTGCCATGGATTGAAGCTGGGATCACACTGACTCCTCCTGGTTGTTTGGGTGATGAGCATAAAATCATGAAGGAAAAACGAAGTGCTTGGGTGCCATTCAGCAGAATTAACAGGTCCCAAGAAATTCAGAAGATTCCCTTGAAAGATGTGGTTAAACACAGAAGGAACTTCTTCCCTGTGCTGTGATGCTCCAGGCCCTTTGAGGAGGCTTAGAGGTTTTGAGAACAAAATTAATGATACCCTTTCAATTATTGCAGTTGTTCTGTATGAGGGTGATGATTAAATCCAATCAGAAATAACATCTGCACTGGGAGCAGAGTTGAAATGTCTGGATTGTGGCTGTGCAGTTCACAAAGAAAATAGAAAATATCATCTATTAACACAAAAGGCAATTTGAGAATGAGTTACTTGTCAGGCAAAAAATAAAATAAATACCTTTTCAGTGGCACTTAAAATCTGGGCAGATTGGGGGCTGATTCAACATCTTGAGGACTGAATGGGAAGTTTGAAGCACAGTTGATAGAAAACCTCAGTGCTGGATTTGTGGGAAGACAAGTCACAGACTGAAGCACTTTGGAGACTCCAAACAGGAGCTGTTTAAAGTGGCACCATGAAATCCTTCATCCTCATCTCCATACTTCGTGTTTTCCCTTGAAAATGCCTTTTTTCCCTCCAATTCCCAGTGCATTTTGCAGTTCTCAGCTCTGCATGTCAGCAGGTGAGCTTTCCTCTTTGGAGCCACTGAGCCAATCTTCTGTGCTGAACCTGAATTCAAGAAATCTGTTGGATCCTGCCTTGGCTTCCAGTTTATTCCTTGGATTTTATTGGGTTGGCTTAGAGACCAAATAAAGGACACCAGAGCCAAGCAGAGCTGTCAAAAAATGGTGCTGGCCTGATGTGCTGCTTGGGCTTGATGATCTCAAAGGTTTTTTTCAACCCTAACTATTCCTGGTTCTAAGGAATCTCAGGCTGGGCATTTAAAGGTGATTGTGGTCAGGTTTATTTTAATTTTTTTAGATTTGTAAATTTAATTGGGGTTGGTGTTTTGGGGGTTGAGCTCATCAGCAGAACTTGCTCACCTCTTGTTTCATGGATTCTGTGACTCCCAGATGTTCCAGGAGCCTTCAGTTATTTAAAACTCTTTTTTTCATGGTGTAGTCCGGGCAATTCTGTTTCAGGGGCTGCTGTGACAGTTGTTTTTCTCCAAGGATTTTACATTTTTGTAAGCACAGAAAGAGCAGTGTCCATGGAGGTTTCCATACCTTGCTGATTTGTGGGCCAAGTTGGTTTGAAAGGTGTTTTTTCTCAGGTGATGGAAGTCAGGGGGGTTTTCCTTTGCTCAGAGTTGGGTTCTTCCATAGTCTGAGGAACACAAAACCCAGTGGAACTGAGTGATTAACAAGCAAAATTGTTTACAAGAGACAACTTTTAGACTGGATTAGTTTTCTAGTGATTTTATTTTTGATATTCATCTTTCCATAGTTGCAGTGCTGAGGTATGCAAGCAGCACTAACAAATGAGGTTCTATTGTTGAATAATTTCATCTTTTAAAAGCAAAACTGGTATTTATAGTGACATTGTCTTCAACTTACTTTTAATTTCCAAGTCTAGGGAGTTGGTTTAACTTTTCATTAGCTATTAGTGCTTGTATTAGAACACATTTCAATACTAATTTGTAATTTTATTTAATTTAAATTTTATGTTGGTATAATAGTGAATTCCCCAAGTTAGGTGTATTTTTAAATATAGCAATGCAGAGTAATTATCATATTCCTCCAGCAAATAAATCCCTTCCCATGCAGTTGCTCTGGTGCTTGTCTGTTTATTTTTAACAGCAGCTCCTAAACCCATGTGTTGCATGAAATGCACAGTTTTAGTTTGTGCCTTTTGAAGAAATAAATCACTATTTTAAAGCCCCTCACTGCAGCTCAGGTGGTTTATTTTCTGTTCCTCAGATCCTTGTTGACGATGGTGGTCGCTGGAGGCAGCAATATTGAAGATTATATCATTTACAGACAAGATCTTTGAAATCTGTTTCCTCCAGACAGCAAAGGTAACTGAAATAATCCAGATTATGCATTTGTCTCTAAGTAATGAGTTCAGTTTGCACCTCCAAATTAACCAAAATTGGAGAGCAGCTGAAGTTTGGGAGCCTGACTACCCTGCCAACTTTTAACCTCCTTTTGAATGTTTATTTATTCTAAAGTGAAAAATAATCTGCATGGAAAGAGCTCCATTGCTTCTCCTTTTAGCTACAAGATTATGAGTCCTTCCTTAGCTCCCTTTTTTTTCCCCTGCATTTAATGTTTTTCTTTATTCTTCCTTTCTCATGAGTTTTTTGACCAGCAGATCAGTTACAATATTTGTGTGATACCAGCACTACCTTGTGTGTGACAATCTGAGGAGTAATTGTGGATGAGTCTCATTTGACAAAATTTAAGTGAAAAAAAAAAAAAAAAACCAGAAACACACAAAGTGCTAAACACAAAATAGTGATAAATCCCTTGAAGATTGCTACAGAATTTTAGAAATGTGACTTCTTTAAATTTAATATTGCAGGCACGAGTCTGATGTGCCATTTCTTTTCTCTGCTTGTATTATTTATTATCAATATGTGGTCTTTTGATCCAAATAAATGTGGGAATATTTGGGAGAGTTTTGTTTATGTATCATTTTTTTCCTATTTTGAAACTAACCCCATAGAAGACTGTAGGTAATATGGCAACATTTTTTTTTCTGTTATGGAAATAGAGCTAATTTTCCCACTCATTATCTGCTGTTAATTTAATGTGTGGCAATATCTGAAATTTAGTGCTGATTATGGCAGTAGATTTTTGGTTAGCAGTACAGCTCATCTATGAGCAAACCAATTAAGACATCATTTCAGAATATAATTGAGCTCCTAATGGGCCACTTGAATTCACTAGGAATTTACATATTTGCTTTTCTTTGCTTTAGCAGAGAGGTCCAAAATGAGGGTACAGCTTCATTTTTGAACTTCTGGAGGCACCAGCTTGAGCTGAGGCTTTTCAAAGTGAAGAGTGTAAAATGCTGGTGAATCAGGGGGTGGATAAATTCAGGGATAAGCTCCTTAATTCTCAAATCTGAACTTTGGATGCCTCCTGGGAGCTGGGTATTTGAGGAATACACCCTGCACTGTTCTTGGGATGCTGTGGCCCAGGTTACTATTTATTTATTTATTTATTTATTTCTTTCTTTATTTCTTTTCTGCTTTTTTGTATTTTTTTCCTGTCTGGATCTGCTGGNNNNTTTATTTATTTATTTATTTTCTGCTTTTTGTATTTTTTTCATGCCTGGATCTGCTGGGAAAGGGCTCATTCTGCAAATCTTTACAATACATATCTCTGTAATACATATCTATAGGTATTATATGTAATCTTTATTTTCAAGCAGTGTGAATAGAGAATTCTTGGAAGTGCTTTGTTGGCCCAGAGAAATTAAGAGTCTCATTTATGTAGTGTTTGAAAAGGAAGAAAAAACATGAAGTCAGTTCCCTTCCCTTTTCATTTTCCCCTCGTTTTGGGGTTTTTTTGACCCCCAGAATGAAGAATTTTTACATTTAAAAGACAAACAGAGCTGAGAGAGGTTATTTATACCTCTGCCTTATTGAGGGGTTGGCTTTGTTTTGTTGTTACTCCTCCCTTCGAGGATAGACCTTTGCATATGTTTTTATTTGTTCTAAAATGGGCAACTACACCATTTGGTGAAGGAAAACCAAATGTTTTGGGGGAATAATTATCAAAGTCTGTGTTTGGGTTGCAGAGAAACATTTTTTGCATGGGTAAAGCTAGGGCAGGGGAAGGAGTTTATTTTCTATCAGGTTCATGTTGTACTGGTTGTTTCCTGAAAGTTCTAATATGTACATGTGGATAAACCTCAGGATGCTTCAGTGAAATCCAAGCAAACATTCAGTTCACATTCTCAGCATTTAAGTTGTATTTTGCAGTCTTTTTTTGCCCCCACTGCAATGCTCCCAGCTCTGTAGGTATGAGCAGGCACTGCTGCTGTTCCAGCTGAGCTATTTTTAAAAGCAGGGGCTCTCTGGATGGAATCCACATTCCTGTGCAGCCCAATACTTCCAAACCTTCCTGACCCTGCCTCACCCACTCAGACCTTGTGCATTATCTTTAATTATATGATAACATGCTATTTTCCTCCATAGGAAACCCTTCCATTAAATAGATGGAATTTAACCAGCAATCTGCTGTCTTTAATTGTTCACTCTGTGGCTCCTGATCTCCTGTCCTGTACAATGTTCAGCCCTTTCCCTGCAGATGGAATTCACTCTTTCCCTTTGTGATTTATTGTACCTTTTAGCAAGAGGTTTTATGGAATCCCAGCATGGTTTGGGTTGGGAGGGACCTTAAGGATGAGCTTGTCCCACCTCTCCATTGACAGGGACACCTCCCACTATCCCAGGGTGCTCCAAGCCCCATCCAACCCGGCCTTGGACACTTCCAGGGATCCAGGGGCAGCCACAGCTTCTCTGGGAATTCCATCCCAGCCCCTCCCCACCCTCCCAGCGAGGAATTCCTTCCCAACATCCCACCTAACCCTGCCCTCTGCACTGGGAGCCATTCCCTGTGTCCTGTCCCCCCATCCCTCGTCCCCAGTCCCTCTCCAGCTCTCCTGGAGCCCCTTTGGGCCCTGCAAGGGGCTCTGAGCTCTCCCTGGAGCCTTCTCTTCTCCAGGTGAGCATTCCCAGCTCTCCCAGAGGGGCTCCAGAGGGGCTCCAGCCCTGGAGCAGCTCCATGGCCTCCTCTGGACTCCCTCCAGCAGCTCCACATTTCCCCTCTTTTGGGGGCAAACACAACATTAATAACAGAAACTGGTTCTGCAGAGCTGGGAGGCTGAGGGGGGTTGACATCTCTTTATCTTTTTAAACATGGAAAATCCAGCAGCTGGATGGGTTTGGTGCTGTGCAGTGACTGCCAGGCGTGCCCAGTGCCCTGTGCCAGCCCCAGCTCCAGGCTCTGTTGTCCCTGAGGAGTTCCTGACCCAGGGAATGCCAGCACCCTGGTGTGGCACTCCCCAAATTCCAGGGGTTTTTGGGCTGTTTCAGTCTCCTGCAGCCTTGGCCCTGCTCACACCCTGCCTCTCTCAGGGCTCTGGCTGCCACTTGTGTCAGTGCCAAGGTTTTGGTTGGGGTTGTTCTCAGGCACAGAAGGAGCAGGGTTGTGTTCCATCCCTTGTGTTCCATCCCTTGTGTCCCATCCCTGTGTCCCATCCCTTCTGTCCCATCCCTGGTGTCCCATCCCTGGTGTCCCATCCCTGGTGTCCCATCCCTGGTGTCCCATCCCTGGTGTCCCATCCCTGGTGTCCCATCCCTGGTGTCCCATCCCTGGTGTCCCATCCCTGGTGTCCCATCCCTGGTGTCCCATCCCTGGTGTCCCATCCCTGGTGTCCCATCCCTGGTGTCCCATCCCTGGTGTCCCATCCCTGGTGTCCCATCCCTGGTGTCCCATCCCTGGTGTCCCATCCCTGGTGTCCCATCCCTGGTGTCCCATCCCTGGTGTCCCATCCCTTCTGTCCCATCCCTGGTGTCCCATCCCTGGTGTCCCATCA
>VZRZ01000247.1:60248-72111 GCA_013398175.1 Climacteris rufus | reverse complement strand
TGTGTCCCATCCCTTCTGTCCCATCCCTTCTGTCCCATCCCTGTGTCCCATCCCTTCTATCCCATCCCTTCTGTCCCATCCCTTCTATCCCATCCCTCCTGTCCCATCCCTTTTCTCCCCAGCTCAGATTCACAGACTATTTTTTTCCTGAGTTGTCATTAAAACCAAGGAGCCAATTGCCTTTTCTGAGGCCCTGATGTTTTTCTGAGAACAATCAATTTTCTGTCTCACTTCTGTCTTCTTTCCATATGAAAGGCTTGGAGTTTTGTGAAATCCCAAGGTGCTTTCTCTAAAGCAAGGTAGAAACGAATTCTACCTCCTTAAATTTAATAAAAGGAGACCTACTTAATTTGATTTTTTTTTTCTGCAGAAATTATTTAAAGGATTTGGGTTAAAAAAAAAAAAGACATTTTCATAATGTTTCTCTTCAATATCACAACTTCTTGGTGCACTTTAAAGGAAATTTTAAAGGTACATTTTAAATGTAATAGATTTGATAAGGCATCCTCTGCCTGAGCAGAAATTTTTCTGGCACTTCTGCCAAGTTTTTACACAGAGCAAGAAGTTTGTTTTCCGTGGTCCCCATTTCTCTTCCAGCTGCTCCTTCTGAAACTGAATTATGGGCTGACATTCTGCATTTTTCCTTACACAGATATTGTAAATAAAACTCACCAACTACAAAGGCTTTTCATTTTGAAAAATTGGAACAGCAGGCACCCTGAAACAAAAGAAAATGTTCCCAACACTTCTTTTATTGTAACCAAATTAATCAAGCTCAGGGATTTACTTTTAATTTCAAAGTTCAATATGTAAGTAATGCAAAACTTTCTGATCCTGCAGTGCCTCTCTCTTTAAAATTCATAACAAAGCAGCAGTATTGTTCCAGTTAATTTTTTTTTAATATCTAGTTTTTCTTAGCAAAGCTAAGGGTTGGCTGCCTGCAGCCCCAGGAACCAGGATATCTCCAGAAAGTTTTGAGGTTCTTGGGATAGCTCCAGAAAATTTTGAGGGTTCTGATTATTTCATTCTGTGATGTTAGAAAGTTTTACATATATCCATCCTTGGTTTTCCTGTAATACTGCAAGAAATTTCTCTGAACTGAAAGCCACATCTTTTTCCTCAAAGTGCTACTGGTTTAAAATAACAGATAAGAGCTCCTGTCATTATTTATTAATTATACATTATGTTTAAAAGAAGAATATAGTTTGAGTGTAGTACTTAAGAGAAACCAAATTATTCTTTTCTGTTGAAACTCCAAACCAAACCCAGATCTTTGACTTTTGTTTCAATAATTCCTTCTGTACAAAAAGAAGCTCAAGGACAGCAAATTTTAAATGTAGCTGTTAGTTGAAGTGTAAGAAAACTTTGGGGGTTTTTACATGAAGGTGGCCTGAAAGGTTGGGAAGGGATTTTTTTTTTTTTCATTTTGCTCTTCAGTTTTGTTTTCTTTTCCCCTTCCTATAAATTCACATCCTTGGAGGGCCACTATCATGGTGAAGAATGTTTTTAAATGGTTAAGGAAGGCATTATCATTTTTCAGATTCTTAACTGGCCTTCTCCTAGAAGGATCCCAGGCCAGGGAAATGCTTGAAAATTAAAACCAGGGATGCCTTTAAATGCAAGCTCACACCAAATTTCTGAAGAAAACTCTCTCTTCCCCTCAAAGCCTGTGGTGATGCTCCAGAGCTGAAAACAAAAATGGTTATTTATATTTTTTACCACATTCCTGAAAAATATCCCTAAGAGGGAAGGTTCTCACCAAGGTGGGTCCCAATTGCCCCAGTTGGCTTTGACTCAGTCTCCCAAACCAAGGTGGGATCACTTCAGAGGATTCACCACTTTGCTTTTAGGTTTCAGCACAGAATCATTTAGGTTGGAAAAAACCGTTAAAACCATCAAGTCCAACCATTACCCCAGGCCCAGTCCACCCTCAGTGTGTGAAGGTTTTTTTGGCACCATTCTGAGAGTGGGGGCAAAAATAGCTGAGTTTAGAAAAAGGGAAGGTGAACTAAATTTCCCATGTGAAAACTGTCATCAAAAGTTAAAATATCTCCTCTTTTTTGATCAGCTCCATCCATCTGTTGAGTCCTTAATCCAGGAACTGAAACTATTTAGGACACAGATCCCAGTGTGAATTTTCCATAGTAGCAGGAATCTGTTTGAGGTGCTCGTTGTTTAGATGTTAGAAAACAAAATGCTCTTGTTTTTATAGCACATAAATGGGAATGTTCACTGTTGGATCTTGTGTGTGATTTGATAATAAATAGTTTATGAGGAAGTAGCTCCAGGAGTGAATTCCTGTTTAATTCCTGTCCTAACAAGGGAACAGCAAATGGAGAAGGAAACCTGGGCAAAGGTGCCCCTTCAATAAAAGGAAAACCAGTGTCATATATATTGTAGGTGTTATAATGTATATATTGTAGGTGTTATAATGTATATTTTAACCTCCCCTAGACAATTCTAGCATCTTTTTTTTTTTAATGCTGCTAATTCCTGTTTGAAAGTTCTATACTTTTCCCAGTGTAGACATTTATGTTGGTTCAGGCATATATCTTTATTTTATTTCCTTCAGTTTTCTTTGTATCTCCAGCAGAATTTAAGCACTTGAGTGGCAGCAAGTGACATTTCCAGAGGACAGATTCTGCAGGCAAATGAGCAGGTGACAGGAGGCACAATGGCATTCTGGAACAGTCTGACACGTGGGTGTTCTGACTGGAGGATCCTCTTTGTGTTCAATGAAGTTCTCCTGGAGTAGCTTTCAGTTGATGTTGTGTTCTCAGAGCACAGAATTCAATATATACCCATTCCACACAGGCTTCAGGTGGGCTTCTTTACACCATTTCAAGTATCATTTTAACTCAGAATGCCATTTCAAGTGCACAGAGCTGGGTAAACTGCCTCTGAGTGTTCTGTCAGAATTAGATGCACGTGCCTTGATCAGGTTAATATTTATTCAATTGATTGTGATCCTGGGAAAACAGTTCTTGGGAGCTGGTGATGGCAGAGAAAGCACTTTGTTCATGCAAAAAGCACTTTAAAACTCATTGCAGATTCATTCCTGTTAGGAAACTGCACAACTTGTACCTTCCAGTGAAGCAAGCTGGCAAATCCCTGATTTAGGTGATGCTACTTAACAAAAAGCCACATTGTCAATATTTTGCCATCTGCCAGGAATATTTTTCAGGCTGGGGGTACTCCTGGTCTGCATGGCTGCAGTCCTGTCAAATCCAGCTCTTTTACAATCTCTGCTTTTGGAAAGGACTGTGAAGATTTAAAACTGAGCCTGAGCACGAGGGTATAAAATTTTGGTGGTTCCTACCAAATGTGTTTCCATAATTCAGTTGGTTTTTTTCCTATTTCTGAGCACTTAGAAGGCTCCTTTCTAATGCCTTTTCAGTGGAAATTGTCATTATGAAGTAGCATGTACTTAAAAACGATTTTTCTGATTTGCCTTAAATTGCATTTCCTTGATGATCTAAAATCTAAAATCCATCTCAAGTCTTTAAAAATAGAGCCACAGGAGGGGACAAGTCCCTGCTTTGTCACAGATGTTTCTGCACCAGGCCCAGGGCCCTCAGATGATCACGATGGTCCCATCTAAACCCATTGCAAATAGAAAATGACACGTTCTCCATGAATAGTTTTGATTTGGGCTGCAGGAATGCAGAGCTCAGATTCCACTAAAAGGTGGTTTGGAATTCTGAAGGCCCAGCCTGGCTGCAGCTGCAGGGACAGGGAGAAGGACAAGCTGATGAGAGTGGAGCAGGAGATGGGAAGCACACACCTGTTTCCTGAAAAAACTGAAAAAACACACTCTGAGAGCCAAAGTCCATGCACAAAGTTATATTTAAGGACTTTTGCAAAGAGGGGAGTGTGGCTGATCATGGATAAAATGCTTCCAAACCAGGAATACTTGGTGGGAAAGCTTGGCTTGGAGTGAAGATGGGAGTGAGGCCTCACTGGACACGGATTGTGTGGTTGTGTCTGACATCTCTGGAGCTGCTCCCTACAGATTTTGATTTCCTACCCAGAACAGCTCCTTTCTTTCCTGGGCACCTAAGGGAGGGCTCTGAAGTGACCTAAAGGGGCTGCAGGAGAGCTGGAGAGGGACTTGGGAGAAGGGATGGAGGGACAGGACACAGGGAATGGCTCCCAGTGCCAGAGGGCAGGGTTGGGTGGGATTTTGGGAAGGAATTCCTGGCTGGGATGGAATTCCCAGAGAAGCTGTGGCTGCCCCTGAATCCAGCCAAGTCCAGGCTGGATGGGGCTTGGAGCAGCCTGGGGTGGTGGAAGGTGTCCCTGCCCATGGAGGGCTGGGATGGGATGGGATTTGAGGTCCCTTCCATCCCAAACCGTTCTGGCTTTGTATGAATTGGAAATGCAAAGGCCAGGAGACACCACAGTGAGTGTTCCCTGCCTTCCTGCAGCTCCCACACTATCACTTTTCACAGAACCTGGAGCACAGCTCCCTGATCTTGTTTCAAAGCCTGGGAGTGACACTGGGCTCACCATGTCACCTAGGAAATGCTTTCCATATTAATTACCTGTAATAGTAAGAAATTGCATTTTCTATAAAATTACTGCTCCTCTACTTCTCACCTTGATGATCTTAGAGATCTTTTCCAACTTTAACCATTCTGTGGTCTGGGCTGAAATATTTTCTCTGTTTTATACATATGAAATCCTTCCTAACTGTATTTTTGCTTGCAGTCCATTATTCTCTCTGCACCTCCTCAGCTGCTCACGTGCTTTAGCCTTTCCTACATTAGCTGCAAGAAGGAAAAATGATGCCAATTGGGAAAGGTTTGTGCAAGCTATTTGTGTGGAAAAGATCTCCCAACCAGTGAGCTGAGGAGCACAGCCCAGTGTCCTCCTGCTATGGCTCTGGGGCATAAAACTGATGTAAAATGTGCTAAGTTTGTAGCTGCACTCCTGATGTGCCTTGGTGCTTTATCCCCTAAATTGCTGATAGACACAATGTGGTAGATGTTAAATAGAGATTTTTCAGAGGCTGAAACATTTATTAAGGTAAGGCTTGTGCTGTTACAAATATACAGTTAAACACCCAGTTCTGAGGGAGAAAAAATGGCTTTATTGTGTGTTTAGTCCAGGTGTGGAGTGACAGAATTCCAGCACAGTCTGTCCTCTCCCATTATGGAGCAACTCTGGAGGAAGAGCTAAAGCCATAAGTGATTTTTAGGTTCAGGTCAGGGGAATTACATTTTGGGCTGGAAGGAAAGAAGGGTCTGACTTCCTCCTCTGTGATCAATCCCTAAATCCAGCAGTAAGTATTTAAGGAGCTGAAAGCAGTTTAGCCCTTCAGCCTGGGAAGTGAACTTGAAAAGTGGGATGAAGGGAAGGGAGGCAAGGAGAGGTTGCAAGGATTACAGGTTCTTCCTTGTTGGAATAGCAGAGCTGTGCTTCTAAGAGTAAATTTTAGCTTAGATTCAGGTTCATATAATATTTACAATAATGGGATGTATTCACTGAAAAGAGAGGGAAAAAAACCCAAACCACAACGTAGAAAAATCTACTGGACTGACACAACAGTAAATTATTTGTTTAGGTGGCAATAGAAATTTATAAAACATGAATCTGGGATTGAACTGTATGCTGCAGCAATGAACTAAATGTGGTGATTTAGTGATGATAAAAAGGTGATTTTAAAGCAGACTGATTGAGGATACAGCTGCAATTGCTGAATCCCTGAGTCCTGGCTGGGTGGGAATTGATGGCAGAGCTGCAAAAGCATTTCAGTTACATCCCCAAATCACAGCTCTGTAATGACTGAAGTGTTCCATTCCTACACTCTGGATAGGCCTCTCACTCCAAATACCTGACCCTTCTTCTGCTTTTGACACACTTGGGTGACTTTGCAGCATGGTTTGCAATCTCAGCTCTAGGACAGAGATTCCACATCCCTTCAATTTCTTTTTACCTGTCCTTGAACTCATCCAGGAACACTGTCAGTGCTGGAGTCATTCCTGTCCTTCATTTCCAAGATTCTGTTGCTCTAAGAAAAGGTAAAAAACAAAGATTTTAAGAAGTGTATTGAAGATGTTTCTGATGAGGTTTTCTTGTAGAGAAAATAAACTTTTGCCATAACATCTGCAACTTGATTATTTAATTTCATAAATGACTAAATTCAAGGTTTGGCCAACAAGTGGAAGTGTTGGGGCAACCTGTGACACATCTGGATTTGTCCAGGTCAATACTGAGCTTGTCCTTGTCCACAGCAGCTCAAGGCCTGACAGTAAAATAAAAGACAGAATATTTCTGAAAGCTCAAAGCTCAGAACGCTGACTTGGTGCTTTCAAGACTAGAAAGCAAAACAGCACAATAAAACCACAAACCTGATCTGTGCTTCTAAAGAAAATGCACTAAAATAGCTAAAAATGTGCTACACCTTCAAGGCACCCTTTGAACATGAGAAGAACTTGTGTTTTATCTCCTTTTCACCCAAAGGCGTGGTCTTGGTGTAGCTTCAAATGCAAATGTCGGTGATCTCCAGGGCCTGGATGCTTTTTGCCTTTGACATTTCTTGAGCACCTAATAAAGAATGGGAGGGTTCCTGGCTGCCTAATTAGGGTGATTTAATTTTTTAACAGCTTTCAGTAGATTTCACATATGGTAGCCCTGGATGTATTTTGACAGGAGGACAAGATTGAAGGCCTTTGGCCAGTCCTTTTGAGGAATCAAACTGTCTCTTCATCTGTTGTTGTTTCAGTGGTTCACGAGTATCAGTCCAAAAAAACAGCTTTAGGGATTTGGGAGGTGGGAGCAGAGCTTTCCTCACGTCTCTTAATTCCCTTGGAATTACCCTGAGCTGGGCTGGTGCCTGCTGGCTCACCAGGAGAAGGTGGGAAGTCCTGTGTGGATGTTGGGTGGCAGGACACCAAAATGTGCTCCTGTTTGGGTAGCAGGACACCAAAATGTGCTCCTGTTTGGATGTTGGGAAGCAGGACACCAAAATGTGCTCCTGTTTGTTTGGATGTTGGGGAGCAGGACACCAAAATATCCTTTCACCATGGACACTGGAGTGCTGGGGACAGGGCTTCCCAGTGCTTCACATCCCAGATTATCATGGAATGGCTTAGGTGGGAAGGGACCTTAAAGCTCAGCCAGTTCCACCTCTGCCACCACCCCAGGGTGCTCCAAGCCCTGTCCAACCTGGCCTTGGATATTCCAGGGATCCAGGGGCATCCCCACCCTCCCAGGGGAGATGCCAAGGCTTCCAGGAGGGCTTTATATCCAGGAGGAGACATCCCTGAGGGAATCAATTTGGGAAAACTGGTCCTCATTAGGTGCTTAAAAACACAGAACACTTCCAGAAGGGAGATTAAAAGCTGATAACTTCACAATGAATATTCCAGGGAGCTCTCTGGCACCTCTTGGAATGCACCTTAGCAGCAATATCGCTTTTTGCTTCAAAAACAGAAGAATATGTTAAATTGCATTGCTGTTGAACCAAAAGCTACCCAAAATAAATGGGGTGTTTGTTCCTTTTTGTCCCTTCCAAAGAACAAAAACGAAGCCTAGAGTTCTGTTCTGTCCCTGGCACTTTATTAAACCCAACAAGGATAGAGAGGAGAGCAGCCACNGCAGGACACCAAAATGTGCTCCTGTTTGGATGTTGGGGAGCAGGACACCAAAATGTGCTCCTGTTTGGATGTTGGGTGGCAGGACACCAAAATGTGCTCCTGTTTGTTTGGATGTTGGGGAGCAGGACACCAAAATATCCTTTCACCATGGACACTGGAGTGCTGGGGACAGGGATTCCCAGTGCTTCACATCCCAGATTATCATGGAATGGCTTAGGTGGGAAGGGACCTTAAAGCTCAGCCAGTTCCACCTCTGCCACCACCCCAGGGTGCTCCAAGCCCTGTCCAACCTGGCCTTGGGCATTCCAGGGATCCAGGGGCATCCCCACCCTCCCAGGGGAGATGCCAAGGCTTCCAGGAGGGCTTTATATCCAGGAGGAGACATCCCTGAGGGAATCAGTTTGGGAAAACTGGTCCTCATTAGGTGCTTAAAAACACAGAACACTTCCAGAAGGGAGATTAAAAGCTGATAACTTCACAATGAATATTCCAGGGAGCTCTCTGGCACCTCTTGGAATGCACCTTAGCAGCAATATCGCTTTTTGCTTCAAAAACAGAAGAATATGTTAAATTGCATTGCTGTTGAACCAAAAGCTACCCAAAATAAATGGGGTGTTTGTTCCTTTTTGTCCCTTCCAAAGAACAAAAACGAAGCCTAGAGTTCTGTTCTGTCCCTGGCACTTTATTAAAGCAAACAAGGATAGAGAGGAGAGCAGCCACATCATCCTTAGGAAGTCCTGTTAAACTTTTCAGTGGTTTGAGAAAGAAAGAGTCACTTTAGTGTTTAGTGGAAAGAGAAAATGAACCTTGCTTTGGGTGCTGGAAGCCCAAGAGTTAAAAATACAACAAATCTTGTACCATTGCAAATCTTGCTCAGTTAAAGGGAACATGGCAATTTTAAATCATCTGTCTCAGGAAATCAACACGGATTTGAAATGTGTACAAACTGAAAACAATCTATGCCAGAACTGCTTGTGCTACTGCCAGCTAAAAGGAAGAAAGGAAGGGGAAAAAAATCAAATTGATGGGTTTCAGAGCTGATAATTGTGCTTGAGTGCTGTGGCTGTAAATCACTGTATGGCTTTTCCTTGGATACAACAGGCACTGCATGTAAATGTACACATGGTGCCTCTGCAATAACACAAAATACCTGAAATCCTGAATTCCAGTTACTAAAATACAACCTGATGCAACACTTCACCATTTGCCTTAACCTGAGCTGATTCCATGAATGTCAAATAACATAATGCTGAGGGTAATCAAAATTCAGGCAAAACATGTCAGAATGTGTGACCTTAACTTCAGAGCAGCACAACGTGTTAAATTGTCTTGCTGTAGTTCCAAAAAGCTTCATGGATTAAGTTTTTTAGAGTGGTTAGTGGGAAATTTTAAAAGATTTTGTAATTCTGACTGAAGAGACTTTTCAGTTTGGCTCAGCTGCTCCAAAATCCCATCTCCAAGTTTTTGCCTGGGTCTGTAATCATTTTGGGCAGAGAAAATCATTCCTTTGGAGGTGTGTTGGATCTGCTCCTCAGGATGACTCCACAGCCCTGCTTACATCCATGGCCCTTCCCAAGTCAGAAAAAAAAATGTAAAAATGTGGAAAGTAAAGGTTAAAATAAGCTTCTATTCCTTTTTATTTGGTTTATGTCTTCTGTATTCAGAAACAGCACCTGGAAAATGCACTACAAAAATGGGTTTTTATCAAACATTGGCAGAATTTATCCAGAGGTGCTGAACAATCTGCTGTTAGAAAAGTTCAGGGCACTGAGGTTGGGCTGAGGAGAATTGAGAAGACAATGTGAAATCTGACCATTCTGTGCTTTTTCATATTTGTACTGAAATGTGTGGAATCCCAGAATGGGTTGGGTTGGAAGGGACATTAAAGCTCATCTCATCCCACCTTCCACTCTCCCACCCTCCCAGCCAAGAATTCCTTCCTAAATTTTTTTTATTTTAATCTTTGAGACCTTTTTTTTTTTTTTGCAGAGGCCCAGGCTGCCAGTCAGTGTGTGGCTGCAACAAATGGAGAACTTGTTGTGGGATTTGGGGTTGCACCAAGACAATTAATAAAATTAATAAAGCAGAAGGGATAGTTTGTGCTGTCACATTAATTCTGCCACAGAATGATGTGGGAAGGAATCCTGATCTCTCCTCTGTTCATCTTGTGCTCACGTGGCCTGACCTGCAGCAGTGAAAGCCAAATTTGGTGGTTTCCATTTGCTACATTTTTCTGTGTGTTTTGGGATCAATTCTTACCTTGAGTAGGTTTACAGTGCTTGTAGTGAAGCCCTGGTATGCAAAATAAGGAGCTACCTGCATGAGGAGATTCTTAATTCTGGTGGTTTAGCAGAGAACCTGTTTCTAGTTCAAAAAAATAAATAATTCAGGAGCCTCTATCTGGTTTGTGTTGACTCTTTGTAACCCTACTGAAGATTTACTAATTCAGTCATTCCACTTAGTAGCAGTTAACTATTCCCTGCAGGAACTTTAGTTGAGGAAAGGCCTGGGCACTGTTCTTTGTAGCTGCTAATGCAAAATGTCAAGGAATTCTTTAACATTTTTATTATGAGGCTACCAAAAACTTTGGATGAGCAGAAAACTCAATTGTTTTAAAATCTTACCACTAATGATGTTGGATGAGCCCCAATAGGTGCACAGATCTCAGTTCATGGAAAAATAAAGATCTTACTGGTTTGAATTGAATTATTAAGGAATAATTCTTGTTGCCCAAACTAAATATTTCCATCTGTTCTCTGCAATGGAGCAGCAGCTAAAATAGGCATTTTCTAATGGTTTCGTTTGGTGTCTTTATGTACAACCATGTTTTGTTGACATTCTCCAAGACTTTGGTTGCTCACATGAAGGTCTTGCTCGTCACCCTTGTTGATCACGTTCATCCAAATTGAGGGTAGAATTTCAAATTTTAAGTTATTTTAGTCCCAACTTTTCTTTAGGTTTGTTTGTAGTGTTCAAAAAATTGGATGAAAATTTTCTCCATCCCTTGAAAGGCAGTTTTAAAAGGCATGCAAATTCTTTGTGTGTGGAATTACTTTCTTCCTTGAACTTTTTGAAGGTGGTGGGACCTTTCAGTTCTCCTAAATTTGGAATATTCCTGCTTGGTTTGGATCAACTTTCAGGAGTCAGAGCCCAAAATTACTGAAATACAGGAGAGGCTGATGGGAGGAGCAGCAGCTCAGAGGGGCTGTAAGGTAAGGAAGGAGTTTTTTGGGTGAAGGACATGTCTGGATATCTGCAGTTTGTGTTTTCCTGGTGAGGAAAACAAATCCCGATTCAGAGCCCAATATTTGGGTGACATTCCCTGGTGTTCCTGCTTTAGGGCCTGGCATGGCACATCACACCAAGGCTGCTTCCCAAAATTTGGGAGGAATTCTCTTGGAGCTGTCAGAGTTAGGGTCAGGATTAGGATTAGGGTTAGGATCAGGGTTAGGATTGGGGTTAGGATTGGGGTAAAGGTTAGGATTGGGGTTAGGATTAGGGTTTGGATTAGGACTGGGGTTAGGGTTAGGATTGGGGTAAGGGTTAGGATTAGGATTAGGGTTAGGATCAGGGTTAGGATTGGGGTTAGGATTGGGGTAAAGGTTAGGATTGGGGTTAGGATTAGGGTTTGGATTAGGACTGGGGTTAGGGTTAGGATTGGGGTAAGGGTTAGGATTAGGATTAGGGTTAGGATCAGGGTTAGGATTGGGGTTAGGATTGGGGTAAAGGTTAGGATTGGGGTTAGGATTAGGGTTTGGATTAGGACTGGGGTTAGGGTTAGGATTGGGGTAAGGGTTAGGATTAGGATTAGGGTTAGGATCAGGGTTAGGATTGGGGTTAGGATTGGGGTAAAGGTTAGGATTGGGGTTAGGATTAGGGTTTGGATTAGGACTGGGGTTAGGGTTAGGATTGGGGTAAGGGTTAGGATTAGGATTAGGGTTAGGATCAGGGTTAGGATTGGGGTTAGGATTGGGGTAAAGGTTAGGATTGGGGTTAGGATTAGGGCTTGGGTTAGGACTGGGGTTAGGATTAGGATTAGGGTTAGGATCAGGGTTAGGATTGGGGTTAGGATTAGGGTTTGGGTTAGGACTGGGGTTAGGGTTAGGATTGGGGTTAGGATTGATGTTAGAGTTAGGATTGGGGTTAGGATTGTGGTTAGGGTTAGGGTTAGAATTGGGGTTATGATTGGAGTTATGATTTGGGTTAGGATTGGAGTTAGGATTGGGGTTAGGGTTGGGATTGGAGTTAGGATTGGGGTTAGG
>VZRZ01000247.1:31352-60190 GCA_013398175.1 Climacteris rufus | reverse complement strand
GGGTTAGGATTGGGGTAAGGGTTAGGATTGGGGTTAGGATTAGGGTTTGGGTTAGGATTGGGGTTAGGGTTAGGATTAGGATTAGGGTTAGGATTGGGGTTAGGATTAGGGCTTGGGTTAGGACTGGGGTTAGGATTAGGATTAGGGTTAGGATCAGGGTTAGGATTGGGGTTAGGATTAGGGTTTGGGTTAGGACTGGGGTTAGGGTTAGGATTGGGGTTAGGATTGATGTTAGAGTTAGGATTGGGGTTAGGATTGTGGTTAGGGTTAGGGTTAGAATTGGGGTTATGATTGGAGTTATGATTTGGGTTAGGATTGGAGTTAGGATTGGGGTTAGGATTGATGTTAGAGTTAGGATTGGGGTTAGGATTGATGTTAGAGTTAGGATTGGGGTTAGGATTAGGGTTTGGATTAGGACTGGGGTTAGGGTTAGGATTAGGATTAGGATTAGGGTTAGGTTGTCAGGTTAAACTGAAGTGTGCAGGAGGCTGAAGGATCCCTTGTCTCAGTTTCCCATCAGTGCCAGAGCACTTGGTTGGATGAAAAATCCTTTCCACTCCCAGATTTGCAGGTGCCAGGGGATCTGATTGTCCCAACAATTCCAACTGAACAGAATTCAGGAGGAATTGGAATTTTTTCTCCTTGAATGGATGTCTTGGAGTCTCTTTTGGGAAATGAAGTCTCTCATTAACTCCTTCCTGCCAGGCCTTTGAATTAGGGAAGTTTGCAAGTACAGCAGAGGAAACAAAAGCTTCAGGGGTCAGAAACTTCATCTTTTATTATGCCTGAGTCCAGAAAGTGTAAAAAACAGGCTAAGAATGAAGGAACTGGGACACTTTAATTGTGGTTTCTGTGAAGGAGGAAAAAATTCAGTCATTAAATTGGATTGGTTGACATTGTGCAATTCACTGTTCTGAGAGCCACACAGAATTGTAAGGCTGTCATGGTAATTAACTTCTATTTTAATTATTAAATTATATATTATTGTTTTATTATTAAGGTAACTTGCAAAGCAATTGAAAGTGTTCAACTTTTTATATGTTAGAAGTTTCTTTGGCTTGAAAGGGTTTTTTGGTCATAGAGAAAACTACAAAATAATGTAATAAAAAGGCAAATTTAGGTTTAACCAAGTTGTCTATTGACTGCTACTAAAAGTCTTGTTCTCACCTCCTTCTCCTGTGTGTGCTCTGCTGATGTGAAAATCCTTCAACTTTGATTTGTGCCTTTAACTTTAAAAATCTGGGGTTTAGTTATTCCTGTTGTTGATTTGCTGTCAAACACCTTGACACCTTTAAATATTTGTTTTTACTGTGCTTTTCCCCAATGACATTTGGTACATTTGTCATTAATAATATTTAACATTTCTGTTTGGCCTTAGTGCTGTTGGATCAGGTGATACATGTTTCTAAAAATCAGAGGAATGTTTGATTATTTAGTCCCATGTTGCCTAGAAATACCTTAAAACCAGACTTTATAAAATCCCTCCATACTTTCTGAAAAGTCATTCAATCCTAGGCTAAATTTTTATAGAATTTTGTAAATTTTGTACATTTGTTTTTATAGAATTTTATAAAATTTATAGAATTTTGGTCTCTATTTCTGAATAAATAAGATGGAAAATTTTTAAATGATCAAACAGATTCGAATAGTAGGGCATTTTTATATAAATATAGACTCAGGAGTGATCCAGTGTGAATTATATTAAACTCAGTGGGAAGCCTTCTATTAACCTTAGCAAGAATAGAACCAGAATTCCAGCAACTTTAGGAGTCCCTGTGTCCTGGGATTATTCAGATACCATCCTGATACTTTTATCAATGAATTGAACAATTAGTTGTACTAATTAGTAGCAGCATCACTGTGCAACAACTGCTTGGAGGAAGCACAGTGAGGAATATTCCTCAGTGGTCACAGAGCAGGCAGGGATGAAACTGGGATGAAATTCCTTCTCCATGGAAATTCCTGTTGAATTTTGTCAGCTTTTCCAGTTTCAGGAGAATTCCTCTGCCACCAGCTGGAGCTGAGTCCAGAGCAGAGGCTGCTGGAGTCTCCTCTCACCTCCCATGGCAGCAAAAAGAGTTTAAAATAATCAAGATTTGCCAGTTATGGAGGTTTGTGCCAAGAATTTTGAAATAAGAAGTAACACGATTTAGAGAAGTTTATGTTGTATTTTCTTTTGGGAGGATTTAATTTTAAACAATGGCATAATGTCACATCTAAAAGGAGACTCTTTATTATGTGATGCTAAAGTGTCATGAGGCAAAAATATAAACTGTTCTTGTGCTTGCTGCATTAAGTTTCTTCTCTCCTAATGAGTTTGGGGCTTTGGGATAAGAGATTCCTCTGAAAGTCCAGGTATCCTTTTCTTCTCCTCATTTATTCCAGTGTTTGTAGAGCTGTTCACACCATGTTCTTGGAGGAATGGAAGAAGTTCTGATCTTGGGGTCAACACAAATATATTCATCTAAAATATACATAATACATACAATAAATAAAATAATTCTGAGGCTCTAGAAATGAAGATATTCTGGTGCCTTGAGTTAACTCTTGCCTGTAGAGGATGTGTTGCAGCACAGGAGGAGAGAGTGGACACTGGGGGGAGAAGACTTTTTTTTCCTCTCTCCTGTTTGGGTTATTTTACCAAATGCCTTCACTTTTGGGGGGATATTTATATTTTCTGTGATAAGGCTACAGAGAGAACCTGGTCCTGTGGAAGGCCCTTGGAAGAGGATGGGACTGGATGAGCTTTAAGGTTCCTTCCAGCCCAAACCATCCTGAGATTCTGTGATAAAGAAATGCAGTTATTTGTTGGTTTGTAGTGGTAACAACAGCATTTTTTTACTAATTCATTCTTTTGTACCTTTAGCAACATTTGTTTGGGAAAAACAGGAGAAAAGACAAATTGCCATTATGCAGACCTCAGATTCTTTATCAGCTCAGTTCTCATCAGTTGCTCAGTTATCTCTATATTAAATTAAAGATCAGTGAAGGAGAAAAGTTGATTATATTTCCATTGTGAGCCAGAAAATAGCAATGCTCATACACCAGGTATGCAAAGGGGCTGAGGGAAACAAATCAGCTTTTCAAAGTGCTGTGTTGCAGATGAATGAAAATAATCCTTCAATTATTCATCAATTTTTAATTCTGAGATGCTTTCACAAAATCTAACTGTGATTGTTGGAGAGATCTTTATTCTCCAGACTTTGTGGGTCTAAATCTTGAGTATTAAGTTCACCAAGTGAACTTCCCTCAGCATTCCAGAGGCTTGGACATGCCAGGGATTTCCCTCAGAGCTGCAAATGGATCTGTTTGACAACTGAATTGGTTTTGTTCCCATTTTCAATTGCTGGCTGCAGGTTGTATGTGTGGTGTTCCTCCAGAGCAGCTGCACCTTTCCTGTCAAAAGCCAGGCTTTTTGTGAAATAAAAGGCTTTTCAGAGCTGTAAGAGACATTATTAGTGCTTGTCACTGTCTTTATGGAAGTATCAGATACTCAGGATTTATAGGATTGAGATATTGACTAAACTGGGGTATGATTTTTTCCTCTTGCAAATTAAAACTCCATTTATTTTTTTTTTTCTGTAAGTGCAGACACAAAAAAATAGGTAATAGCCCATCTCACATCTTGTCTGCTCAAGATGTACAGCTCTCTCTACAGCTACCATTGCCAAACCTTTGAAAAATGTCACTTATCTGTATATATCACATGTATAAAGTGGATATGTTAGTATGTTATATCCCATACATAAAGGAAATGTATCAGTATATTAGACTTATAACAATATATCACGTAAGTAAAAGAAATGTGGTAGTGTGTTAGCCTTACAGCTGATTTCTGAATTAATTTCTAACCAAGACCTGCCTGTTTTACTGCTATTTCTTTCAGCTTTCCTGTTTTTCCCTTGGTCCATGCTGTTGTTAGGCAGGTACAGTTCATTTTTGAAGTTCTGTTCTTCTGGCCAACTTGTTGTCACACCAAAGCCCAGGAAAAGGCCATATGTTCCTGCAAAGGTAGCCTGGGAAGGTGGGATAGCTGCTTCTTCTTTTCCTTCTGCCATCTGTTCTGCTTTAACTTCATTTTCTCCAGATACCGTGTCTAGCAAATATTCAGATAATAGATGGGAATTCTAATCAGTCAGGAAGCAAGATTATTGTTTCCAACAGCTTTGGGATGGCTTTAGTCAGGTTTTTTCAGACATTTCCCCTGCTCCTTGGCATGATAACAGATAAAATTCACAATGAGCAATCTGTAAACAGATAAACAACACTTTTATTTAAACAATGATCCCACAGAAATCCTCCCATGGACACAGGAGCTGGGGAGGGCTTTTCAGCCCTGCAGGCCTCACAAAGAAAAGGAGCAAACATCCTGGATTTCTCCAAGTGCCTGCTGCTCTTTCCACTTGGAGTTCCATCCTGGATTTCTCCTGGATTTCTCCAAGTGCCTGCTGCTCTTTCCACCTGCAGTTCATCCTGGATTTCTCCAAGTAACTCCAAGTGGAAAGAGCATTCCACTTGGAGTTCCATCCTAGATTTCTCCAAGTGGCTGCTGCTCTTTCCACTTGGGACTTCCATCCCGGATTTCTCCTGGATTTCTCCAAGTGCCTGCTGCTCTTCCCACTTGGGACTTCCATCCTGGATTTCTCCTTGATTTCTCCAAGTGCCTGCTGCTCTTTCCACTTTGCACTTCCATCCTGGATTTCTCCTGGATTTCTCCAAGTAACTCCAAATGGAAAGAGCATTCCAGTTGCAGTTCCATCCAGGATTTCTCTAAGTAACTGCAAGTGGAAAGAGCATTCCACTTGGGAGTTCCATCCTGGATTTCTCCAAGTGCCTGCTGCTCTTCCCACTTGCAGTTCCATCCTGGATTTCTCCAAGTAACTCCAAATGGAAAGAGCATTCCACTTGCAGTTCCATCCTGGATTTCTCCAAGTGCCTGCTGCTCTCTCCACTTGCAGTTCCATCCTGGATTTCTCCTGGATTTCCCCAAGTGCCTGCTGCTCTTCCCACTTGCAGTTCCATCCTGGATTTCTCCAAGTGCCTGCTGCTCTTCCCACTTGCAGTTCCATGCTGGATTTCTCCTGTTTTTTCCACTTGGAGTTGCTCCTTGCTGTGCTGGTGGCTCTGGTTGCCAGCAGAGCCCCAGCATCCCTGCAGCCCCGGGATTAGGGAAGGGATCTGGGTTAACACTAATCCAGCACAAAGACACAAATCAGCTCCCTTGGCTCATCCAGCAGGGAGCAGAGGGATGAGTTGTGCCCTGGGACAGAGTGAGGGGCTGCACCTCACTGATTCCCTCCTCAAACTGCAGGAAAATGAAGGAAAAAATGAAGTTAAAAATGACAATATCTGTGTGCCTGTAGTTGGGAAGCTTCAACACAGCCCAATTTTAGGCCAGGCTTCCTGGCCTGAGGTTCCAGGTCTGAATTTCAGGGGAAACCTGAAAATCCTGTGAGCTTTGTGGTTACTCCAAGCATAATCGTGCCCATATAATGCATCTTTTCTCCCATTTTTTCTGCTGGTTATAAGAATAAAATGAAATTCAAGGCCCTGCTTAGGCCAAGGTTGTGATTTTCCATCCTGTTCTCGAGTCACAGAATTCTGTTTGGTTTAGGGAGAAAATCTACAAAGCATTTTAGGGGGGAAAAAAAAAAGTCTGCAAGTCTCTAACCTACTTTCAATGTTATCTCAACGACTTTGGGGGTTTTTATATTAATTTATATAAATGTCCATGTGTGTGAGTGTATATAAAAAGAGAGCTGTGTTTATAAATAAGCAAAACTGGGCGTCGTTTTAGCTATTTTAGTTCTCTGGAGTTTTATGGTGGATCCTCTCAAGAATATCTCATTTTAAAGTGTTTTTCTCCTTCCTCCAGCTGTGTGGGCTCTGTTTTTACAGCCTTAAATTCTCTACAAGTGCAGGATACAGCCAGACCTGGACCTACCTTGGACTGCAGGGAATTCTCCTGATTCTGTGTATGAACAGTGAATACAGAGATCTTTCCAGAGGGAAATTATTCCTAATTTCTCTTTCTGCCAATCTCCTTTTAGTCCAACCTGTGTTTTATTGCAGGAAGAAGAGGCTTTACTGCAACAAAACGGGCAAAAACCACAAAGACTTGAAGAAACAGCACTTCTCTAATTCTTCCCAAAAGTTCAGAGTCCCCCCAAGTCCTGGGGAATTACACCCACCAGTCTTCCTGATTTGAGGTAGGTGAATTCTCTCTTTGTCTCTCTTTCTGGTAGCCCAGAAAAATTGAGGATTCCCCATCCCTGGAATTGTCCAAGGCCAGGTTGGAGCACCCTGGGATAGTGGAAGGGTCCCTGCCCATGGCAGGGTGGGTTTGAAGATCCCCTCCCACCCAAACCACTCTGGGATTCTGTCATTTCTCTGAAATGAATGACAATGCAACTAATAAATATAATTTTATGTGATTTTTTCCACTTAAAAAAAATAAAATTAA
Source organism: Climacteris rufus (assembly GCA_013398175.1). Classification (NCBI taxonomy): domain Eukaryota; kingdom Metazoa; phylum Chordata; class Aves; order Passeriformes; family Climacteridae; genus Climacteris; species Climacteris rufus. The sequence goes on along the minus strand of VZRZ01000247.1, from coordinate 53,727 downwards.
CAATTAGTGTGAAGAAAATGAGACAAAATTATACTGGATGCTCCCAAACAGCTCACTGAGGTTGTGGTAATATTTTCCAGCATGGAGCCCATGGCTCTAATTTGGAATTAACTGGTTTGGGGGAGTGGGTTTCAATGATGCCAGAGGGTCAGTGGGAAAAATAACCTCAGAAACAGCCAATAATCAAGTTGTTTGATTTAAAAGAAATACATTTTAAACCCACCTAAAGTAAAAAGAGACCTGGCTGACAGCCACGCTCATTTTTACTCATTTGTGACAGCACACAATGAAAAAGTTCAGTTCCTTTCTCTCACTGGAATAACAGATTTTGGTATTTATCATGTTTCCTCATGAAAGGATCTTTAATTTTAGATGCACCAAATACTGTAGTTGTAAGAATATTGTTTGTGTCTGGAGAGATTAGATGGGGGCAGGATTTTTTTAATCTGTTAGCACAGCCTTGTTATGTAAATAGGAAGCTCACAAAGGAAGCCAGACAGCAAAAGGCTCTGAAAAAACAGATGTGTCTCCCCCAGAAATAAAGTCACCACTGGATTCCTGCAACTTTTTGGGAAGTTTATTCTTAGGGATGTGTGTGCAATCAAAAAAACCCCCAGCATTCTGTAGGCACCGTGCAAGTGCATTTCCATGCACTCAGCACAATTTGATCATTCATTTATTGTTGTTTTTAAGTGTGAGAAGTTAAAAATCAGATTATTTATTGAAAGGAATTATTAAATGCTGTTCTGCAGGCCTTTAGAGGAAGCTTCTTTCCCTGCTGCTCCTGCAGCCCTTAGCCCTGGCCATGTGACCCAGTTTTTTTTAAGCCCTGCTATGACTTAGGTTTTATTCTTGGGCTCTTTCATCCATCTCTTGGAATTGTTTCCAGGAAATTCGTTTGACAGTGGTTGCTGTGATTAGCACTCTGTGCTCCAGGGGAATTCTTCACAGAAATGTCTCTTATCAATACCTTTCCACGTGTTTAAACATTAATAAATAATTTTGTATGAAGAATGTTCTATTTATTGTGGAATTATGATCTAACATATATGTTATGCCAATTCTTTAATGGTAGGTTATCCTATCTTTCTGTTTGTTTTGTTGCTGTAAAGATAAATTACAATTATATTAATAACCTGCATGAAATGGTCATGTTTTGAAATACTTCCATTCAATAATATCTGTATATTATATAGTAATACCTATGAGCTGAATGTTCCTTGTTAGAATTCAGTGCTAAGAACAGGTAAACCCTGTCTAGGGCTTAAATATGGACATTTTCTAGTGCCCCAGAGCTTAAGAAAGTCTAGATATATACTCATAATTTTATAGGGATGTCATTTTTAAAGTCATATTGGTTGGAGGAGAACTTTACAGAGTTAATAATTTTTTATTTTAAGTAGTTTGCCTGTGAAAAACCTGTCCCTGAAAGGCTCTGCCAGGTTGGTAAATGCAGTTTGAGACAACCAAGAGTCATTTACACCCATTTTTATAAAATGCTGGGCCCTGATTTTGCACCTTAAATTGGGAAGGTGCTGATCAATTGACAACTCAATTAAATTGCGGATATTGCTGAAGTCAGTGAAGCCAAACAGCAGGCTTTGCTTCTAAACTTCACTCAGATATTTGAATAATCATGGGAAATGCTGTATTTGCTATTCACAGCCAATAGTTTGTGACTTTTGTGTTTATACCCTGCTTGTTTGGCTGATGTGAAATTTTTCATCCACATTTTGTATCAGTGGCTTTTCTGTGAGGGGAGAGGGTTTTAACAACAACCCAGACCTTTCCTGGGATGATAAATGATGATAAATGGCTTTAAAAGAGATTCCAAATAGGTGATTTCAAAATCAGAACAAATTCTTCACATTTTCTAAAGGCTTCAAAAACCATTGATGTTGTGTTCGTTTTAAATGAAGATTTATTTTGGAAAAAAAATGTGAAATCCCCAATAATTGTGAATTTGATGCCCAGCTGAGCCCTTGGCTTCTGAGAGCTGAGGTTTTCAAGCCCCAGGAACTCTTTGGGAGTTACTCCCTCTAGAAGAATCCAGTTAATTGAGTATAAATTTGGGGAAGGCTGTTGGCTCCTCTTGGTGTCAGAGGGATTCCAGGAGGGAATTGCAGCAGGACTGAGGCACTGCAGCAGCACAGGAAGGAGGGACATGGCTCAGGAACAGCAGATGTCAGGGAATAACAAGGCCAGGCTGGATGGGGCTTGCAGCAACCTGCTCTGGTGGAAAAGGGAAGAGGGAAGAGCCTCCCCAGGGCTGAGGGAGAGATCTTTAAGGTGCCTTCATCCCAAACTTTTCTGGAATTTCTGGAATTCCATGATCCAACAGGTTCTGTGTCAGCTGGGGGCTCCCCAGTGCCCTGCACTCAGCAAAAACTCATTTATAGCTCACCCAGGGTGCTGGTGAAACCTTCTGCACAGCCAAGGCCTTCTGCAGCATCCCCACCCTTTAAAACTCAGCTTTTTGTCTTTATTTGGAGGAGTTTGGTGTGGATCAGTACAACTCATCCTCAGTTCCAGCCCAACCCTTCCTTAAAAACAAATCTTACTGCAGTTTGTACCGCAGAGTGGCTATGCAGGGGCTTCCAAAGCAATCCAGAAAAGTGGAATTCAGGCCTTTTGCTCCCTGTTTGAACTGGAATATTCTGTGTTTGTCTCCTCAGATGTAAGGTGGGCTGCAGCAGTTCCTCAGATGAGGGGTGGAGGGAGGCAGGGCGGATGGACATAGCCCACCACCCAGAGCACAACAGGACACTGTCCAAAGCAAAGCTCAGAGTGCAGCAGCAATTTGAAAAAGATCCCCAAGATAACTTGAAGCAAGACCATGAGAAGAAATGTAGGTGAGTATTCTAAAGCAAATCATTTATTGAGCTGGGAAACTTTTGGTTTTTTTTTTCAAGACAAAATATTTGAGGTAATATTAAAAAAATAAACAGAAGATCAGACATCTTCAACATTTCATGGTGCTGAAGCAGAAAAATAAACAATTTAGCAAATCATGCCTTTGTGGAAGACAGACAGTGCACCCAGACTTGGACCTTTCTGATAAGAGAACGAAGAAAAAGCTTTCCTGACCTCAATTTCCCAGATTGTATCCAACCAGCATCTGAAGCACAGCATTGTAATGGGGAGAAAACCACCATTTTGTGCTGCTGTGATTCATATGGAGCATTAGTCATAATTGGGAGTAATGTATTTTGACATAATTAAACAATAGAACTCCAGTTGTCTGTATTGGGAAATCTGCAGCACCAGTCCTGCCCTGGATTATGTTGTAGTAGCAAAGTGTAGCTGCCTGAGATCAAGCCAGGACTCTCCAATATAATATAAAATGAAAAGCTCCTCTTCTTATAGATTTTCATAATCAAAATATAAGGTTATACCATGTCAACAACCAGCAGATGGGGGAAAAGAATGTCCTAGGAAGCTCCAAGAACACACTTGGAAACAGAGCTATAAATACCAGGCTAATTCCATAGCTTTAAGATTTCTCCAAAGCTTTTTTAAATCCCTCCAGAAAAGGCTGAAGAGATCCCTAATCTTTAGTGGCCCAGTTGAAGGAATGTGTGTGTTTTTATTTTTAAATAAAATCATGTTGGTCTACAATAGAGTGTTTGGGCATCTTACTGAGTCACTGTAGTGTCTGTGCAATATTTGTTGGATGAAAAGAAGGGGTTTAAGCACATTTTCATTCTTATCAGTATTTTCCTCTTCAGAGGAAATCTGGAATTCTGTCTGATCACCTCTGAACTGCATTCCCCCAGAATCCTTGATGTTCCCAACTCATCTGGAATCCTTTTTTTTAGAGAGCTGTCCCTTTGATTAGAGAGAGCTGACACAATTCCTTGGTGGAATTTTATGAAAATCTCTTCTTCCCTGTGAGGGTGGGGAGGCCCTGGCACAGATTTCCCAGAGAACTTATGGATTCCCCATCCCTGGAAGTGTCCAAGGCCAGCTTGGAGCAACCTGAGATAGTGGAAAGTGTCCCTATCCCTGGCAGGGGCTGGAACAGAATGAATTTTAAGGTCCCTTCCATCCCAAAACATTTTGGGATTCTCCTTGCATAGCAATCTCCTCATTCCTTAAAAATATCCCAGATTTTCTTGGTGTGTTCTCTCTCAGTGAGATCCAAGGCAGGAGGTGTTTTGCAGTACTGGACCTGCCCTTTAAATTAAAAAAAAAATTAAAATAATAATATTTTAAATAAGAATATTTGAAAATATTATTAATCTATTTATTTATTATTAAAAATACTATTTTTAAAAATAAACCAATTTCATTTCAATTGGTATTAGCCAGAGGAATGCAAAGCAGAGCAACCAGCCCGTGGCAGATTTAGAAATCAGGGCTCCTAAAGAACAGCTGAAAGGGTTGGGTTTGTTTATTGTAGGAAAAAAGGGAACACTGTGGGATGGGCAGAAAAAAGAGACAAGAGGGTTTTATCAAAGCAGTGGTGGGGGTTGCTCTGCAGATTTAAAAAAAAATAAATTCAAAAGCAAGTTCAGTTTGCACCAAGTGTAATTTAGGATCGATGGAAACAAGAAAACAGGCCATGGTTTTTTTGTTTTCTCTCATATCTGACTGCAAATATGGATGAAAAACTGGGATATTTTAGCTATAACTGCCAGGAAACTTTAAAAAACACACAAAGAAGGTGCTTCCAGAGCCAGTTTCACTCATTTTGACCTTCCCCACTGGCCTTGGGCTGAACATTTTGCTCTCCTGAGATCCGTCTTCATTCACATCCTCCATTTCCCTAATTCTGTCAACTCAATTTTGGGATTCACTTGTCTCATTTCTCTGCAAACTTTTTCTCTTCCTGACTTGACTTGAAGGTGTGCAGTAAAAATGAACCATTTCCCTTCAATAAAGTGCTTTGAAAAACTTCCTTGCAATGGAGTGAAATTCAGCTTTCCTTGGATTCAGGTTTGCAGTGAGGTGGTGAAGAGGAACACGAGAAATAAAAACCTGCAGGACAAAAGTTCAATCTGTTGTGGTGAAGAGGTGACTGAGTGGTTCTTTGCCCACTTTTTTATCAATAAATCCCTTTTTGGAGCAGAACATCCTCCATGTCTGCGTTAGGCAATTCCAGAGGCATTTTTGGGGGCACTTTCAGGGAATAAAGAACTGTTTGAGTGGTAAGTTAGGATCTGGCACCACATATTGTCCTTCAGTTGGGATGAAGCAGTGCATTTTCCAGGCTCTTATCTTTTTTGGAGCTTTGTTCTGAAACTCTTGGATGTGCTGCATCCTTCAGGGCCCACATGGTTTTAATTTCTGGGTGCCTGTGGGCCTTACTCTCATTTTTCTTTTCCCTGCTTTGATGAACTGGTGGAATTCTCTTACACTTGTCAAGCTTGACTGTGATTCACCCTTTTGTTTATCTCCTTCTGAAGAGAATCAAACCTTTTCTGTCTGCTTTGGGGTGTGCTCAGCCTGGTTCTCATGCAGGAAAATCAGGTTTTTCAGAGCAAAGCCAGGGCAGAGCTGAGCATCACCACCTTGCTCTGCATTAAACATAAAAATGTTGTGTTTGGATGGCAAATCCCCTCCAAAGAACGTTTCACAACCCCTGGGAATTGGATGTTTGATCCTAAAATCAACTGTTTCATTTTCTGGGAGCCAGACTCCACTCCTCACACTTTATTGGAGAAGGAAATTTATCCTTATTAGGGTGCTGGTGTGATCATTGTTATGTGAGAATTCATCCCCAAAAATACACAAACAGCAACATTTAGGCACTTTGCTCCTTTTAGTGGGCTAAAAATACCTTGGCTTGCCTAAAAGTAAATCTCTGAGTGAAGGGGTTGGAGCAGCCAGACACTCCTGAAGCACAAAATCTTATTTGAAAGTAGTGGTGTGTGCACAGGCAGGAATTTTTATCATCTGTGTTGCCAGAATACAGATTAATCTGTAGTAAGGCTGATTTATTAAAAAGAAATCATACATTAGCAGTTCCTTAAATATTATATTCTTTTTTTCCACGCTGTGATGTTGTACAGAAGTGAAATGTGTACAAAAGATGAAGTGGAAACAGTTATGTCAGTGTTTCAAAGGAGAAAGAATATCCCAAAAATCCTTCCTAAGTGTTTATAAATATAAAGAAATAATTAAGAGTCATTTAGTATCGGAATCTTAACGTCATAAGGGGAGTGTGTTGCTCACTATTGCTCATTTTCTGTTTTAACTGATTCTTTTTCAGCCTGGAATGGACAAGATGAACAGACCCACCTTCAATCTGATGCTTAATGAGGAAAAAGGTCAGGCTTCTGTCATTTTTATTCCAATCCCCTGCCCTACTGTTAATTAGTACATGAAAAAATACTTGATGTGGGCCTTACTCTTTTAAATAACAAAACAAAGGTGATGCTTTCATGGCAGGGTGAGCAAGAATATTTGTAAATCCAGTGGTGTGTTCCTGAAACAGCTGACTCAGAGCAGTGTGAGTAGAAAAAGGAGCTGGAGAAGGAAAGGTCATGTATACAAATCTTCATAGAGATTGATTGAAAAATGATTAAACTTGGAACTAATAAATCTCTGCTGTATCAAGCAGGAAATTGTTGGCATTTAAAAGGATTAAAAACACTTCTTTTTAAAAAAGAAATCCTTGAACTTTTGCATCCTCTTGCAGAAAACAGAGAGAACTCTCTGAAATAAAAGAGTGGGGCCAAATTCTCCACAAATTTCCCCATTCAATGAGTAACTAATGAGCTGCTAATGCAGAGATTTATCTATCACATTATACAGATTTGTAGCATCCCAGGCTCTCCAATATTATTCCATTTATGCCAGGTAAGGCAGTGGGCTTTGCACTGAGGTGTCTGAAGAGCTGCCTTTGCTTGTTCCCAGATATTTTTAATACCTTCAGTGTATTTTCATGGAGGAAATTGCTGAGCAGAGCTACGTAATTCAGTCAACAGTTTAAAAAAAGGGCACTTGGAGCAAAAAATTCCAAGTGGCTAAAAATAGTGCAGTCACCTGACCCACTACTTTGGCACAAAAGCATAATTTATGGGTTTAATTTGCAGTCTTGCTACAGTTCTGACATTCTCTTGCACAGCAACTCGGTCTGAATTATTCAAATTATTGAAATATTGCTCTGTCCTGAACTTCAGGTGTCTGATGCAAAGGAGGTTTGTGTTGTTTATTGACACCTCTGCCCTGAAGTTGTGAGAGGATGGGTTTCATTTTTACCATTTCTTGCTGTATTTTTGATCTTAAAATGAATGGAGATCTGGGGTTATTCCCATATTTGTAATTCCACATTTCAGGAATCAGGAATCTGATGTTTTTTCCTGTTTTGTAATTGCTGGTCCAAAATCTGATTGAGTTTTCATGGTCAGGTTTTGAAAGAGTTCCACTGAATGATTTTTTTTCCTTTTAAATGAAATCTTCATTTTCCCAAATTCCCATTTCCCCAGTAACCTCTAAATCAATCATGGACAGCAGAACTGAACATTTACAAATAGTTATTTCCTCCTCTTTTTCTGCATCTGTTTCTTAGATATTTTAGAAACATTCTGTATCAAAGATTCCTGAAATTCATCTAATCTTTGTTATAAAAGAATTACAGAACTGTGCTGAATAATATCAAGTTTTTGGAAGCCTGAAATGTAAGGATTGAAAGAAGAATTCCTCATTTATTTATACAAATCCCCCTAAAATAAGTAAAGTTTTCCCACTTAATTAACATACTCCTCAGTAATATTCCATTTCATAATATTCCCTAAGAAAGTTTGGGATAACAGTGACATCATTCTTAGTTGATTCCTGGTGCCTACCAAATATTTGCCTTAATTTTTAAAAAAGCTCTGAGTGCTGTCATCATGCTGACACAAAGTAGGTCTGTCTCACATGCACATTTTTGACCTATTTCCCTTGGGAAGAAAAAAAATTAATATGGTGGAAGGCCTGGAAGAGCATCCTAACTCCTGTGTGTCCTTCCATGGGCTCCACTGGGTGGATTTAGTAAATCCATAGTGAATAGCCAAGGGATGAGAGAGAAAAAAAAAAATCCTTTTATTTCCTGCCTTTTGTTTCTCTTTTTTTTTGGTGCAAAACCTTGCAGAGATGCTCTGTGTCCACAGAATGTCTTGGCAGGGTGGACTTGATCCATTCTTTCTTTGGAAGTGGCAGCATCAGTTGCTCCCAACTGTGGGAATTGCAGAAAAATGAGTGAAAATCATCCTGGGAGGAGGTGTCAGGGATTGGTGCTATCCATAAGGATTGCTGAAAGAATCCTGCTCCTTCCCACCTCAGCCCAGTTGTCCATGGCACTGTTCAATCTCCTAAATTGAGGATACTCTCATTTTTCCCTAGAAATGGGTAGGAGGGATATCAAGTGAATAATTGAGTAATTAACAGCACCCTCATCCAAAATGCTCCAAGGGAAGGGATTTCTATGACATGCTCCTAATGATCAGCAGAATTCCATGAGGAAATCAGCCTTTCTCCATGAAAAGCCTTTCCTTGTTGTTTTTTAGTGTAGATTCCTAAATAACAGGTTTGAAGTGGCTGCTCTGGTCATCTCATCTTGGATGCTTGGGAAAAAATTCCATAGGGTTCTGTCCATCCCCATGCTGGGATGGGAGCTGGGCCACTCCAGTGGGCTGCTGATGTGGGAAACTGGGACACTGGGCTGGAATCTTGGTGGATTTGTGCTAATTTTGAGTGAATTCATCCAAATGCCTGTCAGGGAATCCCAAAATCCAAGCTGGAAAAGGCCTCCCAGCCCATGGAGTCCAATGTGCCCAATCCCACCTTGTCCCCAGCCCAAGGAATTCCTTGGGCACCTCCAGGGAATCATTTTATAGAGTGGCTCAATTAGGGAGTCTTGCAACCCAAAAAACTTCCACAGCAAAAAAAAAAATTGCATCAAATAGAACATAAACTTTGTTGTAGATAGAAAACTCCTTTATCCAGTTGGAAATAACTCAGGATCAGAGGTGGTTGGACCTGGTCTAAACTGATTTGGCACTGGGTCAGTTTAAAATTCTCCTTTTAATTGAGTCATTCAGTGCAGATCAATTTTCTGGTGGTGGCAAAACATTCTTATTATTCAGTATTTACAAATCAGATGTCTTTTGAACCCAAAGGCTGGAGTATATTCCATGTATATCATGAGTATATCATGGTCCTGGACACCAACACAAGGAGAGAATCCTGAAGGATTCAAGGTTTCCTTCCTGCTTCAGGCACTTTTGTTTGTTGAATCACTCACCTAAAAATAGGCCTTGCTAAAGTATTCACCACTCATCTCATTAGTCAGGAGAATGCTGCTTTTCCAACTGGGAAAGCATTCCCAAAAAGTGATGCAACATTTGTATCTAATTAGATGATACAGGAGAATCCTGCCTAATTGCTTTGATAGACTTACACAGATTAATAATGTGCAAGTGGCAACTCAGTAAAAAACTCCTTTTCACTGAGTGCTTTGAAAGTGATGCTTTTTAAGAAGCTAAAATTTCTCATTACTTCTAAAACCCCAGGACTGTGATTTGAGAGCATTTCTCATTTTGGAGGTTTTTCAGTGCTACAGAGGAAAGCCTCAAAAATGAGATTGTAATTTGTGTCTCCAAGCAGTGTTTGGTGTTTGTTCTCAGGGTTTGCAGAGCTTCACATCCCAAATGTGGCCATTCCTTAGGTGGGAACTGGGATTTGTGCCTCAGAGAGGCAGCCCAAGGAAAACTTCCACAGCAAGGATGCCTTTGGGATCCATGGAATTTAAAAGTCCATGGAAGAAAGAAGCGATGGAGCATCAGAAGTCGTTGGAGGACAAAGGAGAACAAGAGGAGAGATTTAAATTCTATTTTATTAGGAAGGAATTCTTTACTCAGAAGGTTGGACAGGGCTTGGAGCAACCTGGGATGGTGGAAGGTGGAACAAGGTGGGCTCTAAGGTCCCTTCCAACCCAAACCATTCCATGATTTGCAGCATCAGACTGTCAAAATTTCTCTTATCTGGCTCAATGTCCACTCACTAATAAAATAAATATTATTTATATCCTATGTGACAGATTGGAATCCGGACAATTAGTGTCTAATTTAAATTTCTTTTTGCCATGTATCGAGTTTTCTATTTCCCCACTTCAAAATTGTCAAAGTAAATATTAACAGCTGGGTGTGCAAAGAGGCTGCTTAAATCCAACATTTCAGAAAGGGGGAGAGTCCTATTAAAAATTGAAACCATACTTGCAGCATATGAAAATTAAGGAGAAATTTTTCATGCAGGGAAGGGGCTGAGGGGGCTAAAGTGGGGGGAAGGAATCCTGTGTAGTTTTGCATAGTTCTCCAATGAAATATTTGTAAGGATATTGTAATGAAACTGGACTGCAAAACAAATCTAAACATCATGTGTTGGCACACAGAAAAAAGCAGGCATTGATTTAGATGTGGAAAGTTGTGTTTCTCGTGGTGAGATAACACGAGTTGTCTGGAGCTGTTAGGAGATTACAGAGGGGGGATTTATTACATGGCTTGATGAAAATCAGGTTTTTGGATACATTCCAGTGTCCAGAATGCTTTGGCTCTGGTCCAAAATGCAGCTCCTTCCCATCCCAGGCCAAAGTGCTTCAGACAGGGCTTGGATGGGGAAGGGGCTCGTGGTCCATCCAGAGATGAGGTTCCTGCAGTCAGGAATGTCAGGAATGTCAGGAAAATCCTCCCAGCCCATGGAGCCCAAGCTGTGCCCATCCCCACCCTGTCCCCAGCCCAGAGCTCTCAGTGCCACATCCAGGAATTCCTTGGGGATTCCAAACCTCCCTGGGCAGTTCCATGGCCTGAGCAGCCTTTCCATGAGGAAATTCCTGCTGCTGCCCACCCTGAGGCTGTTCTCCCTTGTCCTGTGGAGTTGTGAAGCTCTGCAGCACGAAGAAATGCAGAGGGTTGAGCTGGGTGGTGTTTTTAAATTAATTAAATGAAAGAACACCCAGGAACCTTCCATGGGTGGTTTAGAGATGGATTTCTCTGTGGAAACGTGGATGAGCACCTCTGACCTGTGCCACTGGTGCCTGTAGCAATGTGCAGTGGTTACTGCATGGACTGGGGGCTTTAGTGTGGAAATCCACGTGGAACTGTGCTGGATTTAGGGAAAAACATCTCAATTCCCTGAGCATTCCCTATAAAATAGGGATTTTGAGAAACTCCCTTTGCCCTGTTTCCTGGATCTCACCACACCCAAGCACCTCAGGGTGTCCTCCCAGCCCCAGTTTGCACTTCAGCACAGAAAATTGCCCAGAACAGCTCAAACTGGGATGCTGGGAACAGCTCAGACTGGGATGCTGGGAACAGCTCAAACTGGGATGCTGGGGACAGCTCAAACTGGGATGCTGGGGACAGCTCAGACTGGGATGCTGGGAACAGCTCAAACTGGGATGCTGGGAACAGCTCAGACTGGGATGCTGGGAACAGCTCAAACTGGGATGCTGGGAACAGCTCAAACTGGGATGCTGGGAAAGCTCAAACTGGGATTCTGGGGACAGCTCTGGTCACTGCTCCTGCTGAAGGGGGTGTGGGGCTTGAAGTATTTTTGTACCTGGAGGAGAAGGGAATTTAGAACCATGGAATTCCAGAATGGTTGGGGTTGGAAGGGACCTGAAGCTCATCCTGTTCCACTCCCTGCCCAGGGACACTTTTCACCTCCCCAGGCTGCTCCAAGCCCTTCCAACCTGGCCTTGGGCACTTCCAGGGATGGAGCAGCCACAGCTTCTCTGTGCCAGGGCCTCACCCCCTCACAGGAAAAGATTTCTCCCCAATATCCCACCTAACCCTGCCCTGTTTCATAAAAATATTTAAATATTTTCCCCATAAGAAACAGTGAAGTGAGTTTTTTAGCTCTTTTTAGCACTATTTCACTGTAGGTGCAGTACAGATAAAGTTTTATCTGATTAGATGGTGATCATCTTGTGGTGGAAGTGGAATGGGGCTGAGACAGGGCCCTGCAGAACCAGTAGAAATATAAGGTTGCTTTGAGGTGTCTTTTGCAAAAATAGGAATTGCTGGATTTTATTTCTTTATCATGGACCCAGTGCCCTAAAGAGCAACACGAGCCACAGCAAGGCTGAGACTGAGCAGCTTCCCCTGCTCTGTGTGCTCCCAGTGTTTGAAATATTTTCTGAGGGTTGATTCTCAATTCATTCAGAATAACAGGGAAATTATTTACCTGTTTTAGCCTTCCAGGGGGCCTACAGTAAAAATAGCAATGCAGCCTTCAGCAATAAGGTAAATTCTGGCCTGCTTTTGATGAAACCTCATCTGCTCCCTCCTTAATCAGGATAAAACCACTCCAACACCCAAATTTCTGAACTGGAAACCTGAGCAAGGCCTGAACTGTTGCCAAGAGCTCTCCAAATCCTATTTCTGTGTTCCAGACTGAGAGATTAAAGAGTAGATTGTTTTGACAGGAGGGATGGCAAGGTGTCCATGGCACATCCACTGTGACCTTCACAGGGCAGGAGCTCCTCAGGCTCCTTGTCCCTTCCCCATTTCTGGCTGCCCAAGGATTCCAGAAGGATTCATCCTGCAGAAAATCTGGAATCACAGAGATTAAGGTTGGGAAAAGCCTCCAAATTCCTGGATTTCAACCTTTGGCCAATTCTTTGTTCTGTAGGGACCCCACATCAGTCTAAGGGGTCTGTCCACCCAGCTCTTTTTATCCACAGCCTTCTTGGAAATACCCTGGTGTGATGTTGGTTGTTTTTTTTTCTTTTTGGAGCATTTTGAACTTTACATTTCTAAGCAGCACATCTAAAGAGAATGTTCTGCATGAGGGTACTTAAGGGAACATTTTCCAGGACTCTATTTATGCCTCTGTAGTCTTCCTTTAGTGGTCTTGAAGGAAGGAGCTGTTATTACTGTTAAATATAGATGTAATGTGATGTTATTGCAGAAATGTCTTTATGTTCCATTTCTAGCTTAAAAAAAACAACTTTTCATATTAAAGTCAGTCAGGTCTGTAGCATTTGTTATGTTTTAACATGTTGGCATAATGTTAGTGTTGGGAATAAGGGAGAATTGACACCTGATTCCAAATAAAACCTCCTAATGTTGTTACTACAGCAGTCATCAGTGCCATCCTGTATTTGAATTTAGGATTGTTGCTTTTTTTCTGGAGTATTTACTGTTTGAATCACATATCTCATGTTTGTCTCACCTTCATAAAATGTCCAGTCTCAAGAGTTAAGTCTTACCTGGTCCACTTGAAAAATTGTTTTGGGGGAATGACACAATTCACATCATCCTGAACTTCTGTCACGAGAGAAAATCACCTGGGGGAATTATTCCTGAGGATATTCAGGTTGTGTCACAGGTATTCAGAGATCAGTCACTGATTCCAGCTTTCCCCTTTTTATCACACAGTTTTTTGGGGAAGATGATTATTTTAATTCAATCTAAATGCAGGAGTTTTTGCATTTTTATGGATATTACCAAGCCTAGAAGCAGCTTCCTTCACATGAAATTCATTCAGTTTTATAAACAATTTTTAAAGGGCATTAATTTAGTCATCTGCTGATAGTTCTGAACAGAAGCATATGTGAAAATATTCAGTGAAAAGATGCATCCCTTAATTCACCCAAACTGTACATCAACTATTTAGCAGCAGTTGCACTCTGGTAGCTTTTAAGATGTAGCTCAATTGCATCCACATATAAATAGAAAATGCTGGCAGGATTATATTTGCTCTGAGCCTTATTTTGATGGTTCCATTGACATTTAAAATTTTGATTTTAAGCTCTTGAAATGGCTGCAGCTGTAAACATCTTCCTGAGTTACTGAACTGGGCTGAAAGACCGGAGGAAATGGCTCACGTGTTTCCCACATCTGTATTTTTCAGGCTGTTTTATTGGAGCCAAGGAGTCATGAAAGAAACTCCAGAAGACAACTTGGATCACGAACAGAAGATAAAAAGAAAACAAAAAGAATGTGGCATATAAAGGGTATAATACCTGGAGGTATTGGACCTGACTCATATTTATAAAAATGAGACGAGCTTTCACAAAATACAAGTTATCTTAGACAGTCATCAAGCTTGGAGCCATGCTGTTGAACTAGAAATTCTCCTTTTCCCCATTCTCCTTTCTGACAGGTAACAAAGGATTGGTGAATTATGATTTTCCCAAGTTGGAAGCACTAATTTTTATCTATATAGTTCATCCTTATGAATATATAAGGAGTTAAACATTGCATATTTAATGTGGATTATAATGGGAAAGTGACTCATTAACCAAAATGGCCACTTTTAAGGACTTGGTTTCAAACTGAGCTGGAGCCTCCCAATGCACTTTGTAGGATTTGGGGAAAGCTGTGCTGCAGGGCCTGCTTTGGGAGGCCAGGATGACATGTAGGAAAAGGATATCACCTTCCTGCTGATATCTTTGAAGACTCCTAAGCAGAAACAGGAAAATGAATGGTGGCAAGGAGTGTGACGGAGGGGACACGGATGGAGGGCCACCAGCAGTGCAGGTCCCCGTTGGCTGGCAGAGGAGGGTGGACCAAAGTGGAGTTCTCTACATCAGGTAAGCTCACCTCAGGGGCTGGGCTGCCTTCTGCTGGACTTTTCACCAAAATCTGCAGGGAATGGGGCACCCAGCTCATTGCTTCTGCTCAAACACTGCAAGATGTGGGGCTTCTCCAAGTGTAAGATCGTCCTGGAAGCTGAAGGAGGGGAGGTTTAGATGGGATATGGGGAAGGAAGTCTGGCTGGGAGGGTGGAGAAGTCCTGGAAGCTGAAGGAGGGGAGGTTTAGATGGGATGTGGGGAAGGAATTCCTGGCTGGGAGGATGGGGATGCCCTGGAAGATGAAGGAGGGGAGGTTTAGATGGGATGTGGGGAAGGAATTCTGGCTGGGAGGGTGGAGAAGCCCTGGAAGCTGAAGGAGGAGAGGTTTAGATGGGATCTGGGGAAGGAATTCTGGCTGGGAGGGTGGGGAGGCCCTGGAACAAAAAGGTTGCCCAGAGAAGCTGTGGCTGCCCCCTCCTTGCCCTGTCCCCAGCCAGGTTGGACAGGGCTTGGAGCAGCCTGGGATAGTGGGAGGTGTCCCTGCCCATGGAAGGGGTGGAACTGGATGAGCTTTAGATCCTTTTAAACTCAAACCATTCCAGGATTCTATGATTCTATGATTCTTTTCAAAGCCAATTTGTGTGACTACTCAATAGCTCCAAACCCCCATTTTTTAATACCTGTGAAGGTTCTGTGTTCAGTATCACTGATGCTCTCCAACCAGAGTTACCCTCACATTTCCCATATAGCAAGGAAAACCCAGGAACACAAACCCAAATCCAAAGTTTTAGATACTTTATTTGTTTATTTTCTGAGTTTATTGGATTTTTTTTGCTGGACAGGGCTTGGAGCAGCCTGGGATAGTGGGAGGTGTCCCTGCCCATGGAAGGGGTGGAACTGGATGAGCTTTAGATCCTTTTAAACTCAAACCATTCCAGGATTCTATGATTCTATGATTCTTTTCAAAGCCAATTTGTGTGACTACTCAATAGCTCCAAACCCCCCATTTTTTATGCCTGTGAGGGTTCTGTGTTCAGTATTACTGATGCTCTCCAACCAGAGTTACTCCTATGGATCCCTCACATTTCCCATATAGCAAGGAAAACCCAGGAACACAAACCTAAATCCAAAGTTTTAGGTACTTTATTTGTTTATTTTCTGAGCTTATTGGATTTTTTTTGCTGGACAGGGCTTGGAGCAGCCTGGGATAGTGGGAGGTGTCCCTGCCCCTGGAAGGGGTGGGACTGGATGAGCTTTAGATCCTTTTAAACTCAAACCATTCCAGGATTCTATGATTCTTTTCAAAGCAAATTTGTGTGACTACTCAGTAGCTCCAAACCCCCCATTTTTTTATGCCTGTGAGGGTTCTGTGTTCAGTATTACTGATGCTCTCCAACCAGAGTTACTCCTATGGATCCCTCACATTTCCCATATAGCAAGGAAAACCCAGGAACACAAACCTAAATCCAAAGTTTTAGGTACTTTATTTGTTTATTTTCTGAGCTTATTGGATTTTTTTTTTTTGCTTTGCCCTGGAATGGTCACAAAGAAATGCATTGAAATTGCTATTAAATAAATGTGTTCAGACAAAGTGAGTGTAAATGAAATGTTATTGGAAAAAAGATCAAAGTTAGCTTTATAAAATGTGGGTACATTGGGTGCACATCACACAAGTCTATGTGATTATCAGTCTGTTATTTGCTTAAATTTATTTCACTGTTCTGTGATTAAAATATCCACTTCTTCACAACATTTAGGTGTTACCAATACAAAAGTCTTTAATGAATCAAAGCACACTCCAATTTTACCCTAAACTACCATAAAAGATCAGATGCATTCCAGGATTTCTTGTTTATGTTCTCAATTAGCAGAATCAAACCCAGTGCATGTCAGTGATACCCATGTCGAAGAGAAATCACCTTCCCCTTTTATTTCTCATTACAGCTGTAATTTGCTGGGCCTCTGCCTCACTTATAAATCAGTGAGAAAGGAAAAGTTGTTGGGCTTTATTCCAAATAATCTCTACAGCCAGACATCAGTACACATCATGCTTTGGTGTTTTTATGTACCTGATGATCCCACCTGCTTTTGAACTTCTTTTTCTACAGCTCTGACAAGTTTTAGAGATTTTCTACAGCTTTGGTGAAGCTCTTATTATTCCTGCCCTCTTCCCAAGTTTTGCCCTTTTTTTTCACTCTTTAATTCAATAGTTCATTTTCTGTTTGCCTTCTCTGATTCAGCAAAGCTCTCAGATTCCTGTTTGGTGCAAGGCACACGTTGGTTGGAAAGGCTGGAAGTCAAATAATCCAATCTCCTGCCTGCCATGGAGCATCCCCAGGGCTCAGAGGGGGCAGCTGAATCCTCAGGGATTGAGTTTCCACAACCTGCTCACTGCCCTGCCAGCATGCACAGCCTTTATGGAGACAAGGAAAGGTCAAACAGTATTGACTCCAAAGCTATCCCAGGGAAAATTAGTGGATATATTAAGATCTGACATGATTTAACTGGAATAGATGATCCCAGCTGAATAAAGACTCTGTGTTTGTGCCTCCTTGGAAAGCACGGGCACTTTCCTGTCAGCTGTCAGCAGTTGCTTTGGATTAAATCAAGATTAAATCCATTAATTAAGCAGTTTTTATTACCTGCTAGAAGCATTGAGTTGACTCTCAGGGCTTTTCTTAGCAAAACAGTGCTGCTGCCTTCAAGTAGGGCCTGAAGCATCCCTGGAAGTGCCCAAGGCCAGGCTGGAGAGGGCTTGGAGCAGCCTGGGATGGTGGAATGAGCTGATTTTTAAGGTCCTTCCCACCCCAAACCAGTTTGGGATTCCCTGATTCTGGGGTAGTTCCTTACAAAATAAGTTGTAGATTCATTATATCCTTTGTGTCACAGAAGTGTCAGTAAATTTGTGCACACAAAAGAGACTTTGCAGCTACAGCTCTGCCCAGGATCAAGGCAGAAACAGGCAAAAATGGGCCTTTGTAAAATTGGGGTGGGTTTTGTGGACAAATAACTCTGCATGTGTGTAGGGATTCTAGATCCCACATCCCACAGTGCCAGTGGATTGACTTTCCCTTACAACCCCTGGTTTTCTGCACAGTCTTTTTTATTCCAGGCTCCAGGATCTCCTTGAGCCTCATCTGGTTCTGTGTGCCCAGACAAACAGCACACCAAGCTGATTGAAAATGGCTTTTTTCTAAAAATATCCCAGAAAAAAGTAGCCTTTTTTAGCCAATGCAAAGAAAACAGCATCCTCGCTCCACAGCATATTCCTGGGAAAGCCTTTTAGCAGGGGTTTTTAAGCATCACAGAAAGGGTTTGGAGAGATTTTGGGTGTGGATGGCATGATCCAGAAAAAATGTCAATGTGAGTTTCTCCCATGGGAAGCTGTTCCATCTTTAAGGGTGGAGCACAGTCAGGACAGGTTGGGAAAGTCCAAAGGGATCAGCCAGGATCATGGTTTAATTAAAATAAATAAAAAATAAGAGAAGTCTCCCCCTGCTGCCCAGGGATTTCAGGCTGGGAAGCTTTGACTTCCTGACCTGTCACCAGACCTGTACCTTTATTTTTAGATTGCTCTTTCATCTTCCTCGCCCTCCAAACTGTCACTGTTGCACATATTCAACCTGAGCACTTCTCCCAAAAATAACCATTTCAGGGCATGTCTGGCAAATCAATTACTTATTTAGGCTGTCAGCATAACTTTAAATGTCACTTGCAGATGTTGCTTTAGATGTGACTTGCTTCTTGTGCAGAATGAGGTGTTTATGTGTTGGATTTCAAGTACCAAAGTTCATCATGGCTTGGAATTTGGAGTCGGGAGTGTTTTCGTGATCCAAACTATTCCACTTGAGTTGGTTTTGTTTGAATTAGAGCTATTTACAGCTGCCATTAATAACCAGGGTTTTATTCCAGAGAAGCAGTTCAGCTGGCCCAGCAATAAAGAGCAATCTTGAAGTTACAGGCTGGTGACACGAGGACTTTTTTCATCTTATGAATTAGTGATTTTGCCATAACAGAGTTTCCAGTGCCCTATTTTGGGCTGTGCAGATAATGATTTTCTGGTGGGAGTTGGAGAAATCTGAGTGCAGTTTATCAGGAGCTCCTTGGTGTAATATTTCTCATTTTCTGGGAGAGGGTCAAACTTGAATGAAACCAGTTTGTGCAACAAGGAGACCCAGCTGCAACAGTTCTGTTTCCTTTAAAATGTGTTTGGGGTTCTTCTGTAAGTATTATCTCAATTCTTGACTAAAAGCAAGAAGCACTGTGGGGAAAAAAAAAAGTGAAATCTTCCCTGTGTGATTTTATTCTCCTTGAGAGCAGCTACAAGTCATGACCTATCAAATAGCTTGTATTCATCATTTCTGTTCCTTTACAGTCCCAGTGGGTCTTTATTATCCTGCTTGGAGCAGGTGAAGACTTACTTGCTGACTGATGGAACGTGCAAGTGTGGCCTAGAATGTCCTCTTGTTCTTCCCAAGGTAAAGCAAAGCATCACTGTGGATCTCTGTGCTGTGATATTTATGAGCTGCCCATGCTGATGGCTTAATCTCTGTTCAGATCATCACTGTAAAAGAAATGGTGTCCACCCAAAGTTTCACCATGAAATGCAAAATTCGTCTCCCCCTCTGCCTCATCCCCTCTTGGCAAGGATCTGACTCAGTTTTTATAAATATATTCACTTTTTATTTATTGTTTCCAAACCTCCTGTCAAGGGATTTCTTACAGGAGCAGTCAGGTAGCTCTAAGGAACAGAGACAAATTCCTCTACACTCCATATAAAATTCCTAATTGAGGTGTATTTGGTGACTTTGCTGCCTCTAGATATTCTTTTAAATAAACATTTCCACTGCCAGGTCTTTAATTTTGATCCTGGAGCTGCTGTGAAGCAGAGAACTGCTGAAGATGTTAAAGCGGACGAAGATGTCACCAAACTATGCATTCACAAAAGGAAAATTCTTGCTGTGGCCACACTGCATAAAAGCATGGAAGCACCACATCCTTCACTGGTTCTGACCAGTCCTGGTGGTGGAACAAGTGAGTAAAAGGAAATCATGCACAATCATTTAATAATCTGATTTTTTTAATGTATATATGTATATAATTACTGTGCAAAACCACCCTAAAAGTCCAACTGGGAGTGCAAAAATAAGCAGCTTGAAGAAATAAATAGAGGGAGGAATCAGAGATGGAGGTAGATAGGAAATGAGTGAAAAGCAGGTCATCCCAGACTAAGCATGATTTTCTTGGAAAAGATAGCAGATTGTTCTAGACAAAGAAAATACATTAGCTCTCATCTTTTGGAACTGTAGTAATATGTCTGATATTCTGTCACATGGGAAATTAGAGGAGCAGAATAAAGTGATTATGAAGGGATTAGGATGTGGCTAAGGACTTGGCTAAATGGGAAATTGTATTGTAAAGGAGAATATCCAGCCAGAGGAGATCTCCACTGTCATTTCTCAAGGATTATTTTTGGCCACCAACCTGGATTAGCATTTTAATTATCCCCATCAACAAAAAAAAAAAAAAAAGAGGAAATATGTTGATGGCTGAAGTTGATAGTTATTCTCAAAACAAAAGATCCTGAGACCTGGAGTAAAGCAAAGGTTAGCACTGAAACAGCTCCAAACCCAGAAATTCTTCTGAAATTAGGGACTTTGTAAGGAGAATTAGAAATCCCACTGGGCAGGACAAAGGAGGGAAGGGTCCTGACTTTATGGTTCTGTACTCTGATGTTGCAGCTCCTGGGAAAAGGCCTGAGAGCTCTTCTGCAGCCCTTTCTGCTGTGGTAACACCTGGCCAAGTGCTCTTCCCACTGGACTTCAAAGTGGAAAAAATTTAAGAAAATAAAGAAATACTAAATTTCAGATACTCAGACAATACTGAGATACCCATGCTGTTCATAGGGCTGATGTGCCCCTGCATTTTCACATTGAAATTTAGGATTTAAAACCTTTGTTTAAATCTTTCTCGGTGTAAGATTTTTTTTAACTAGCAGTGCAATTTCCCAAGTTACTGTGCATTTTCCTTCTTAATTTTTTTACTGAGTAGTACTTAAATTACATTCCTGTTTTCAGAAAAAATAGCAAAATTAAGGAAAAAAAACCAGGTAAATATTAAAGACATGCGTCACATTTATGTGCTCTTACCTTCTCTATTGGTCAGAGTTTTGTGCATAAGCAAAGAAGAAAATATCCCAATAAATGGTCTTTGTAAGCAAAATATTTTTGATTTTTGCACATTCAGATGTGTCCATTTCCTTAGTTCCAGCATTCAAGGTGAGGCCTCTCATAGTGATTTTTGTTTTGCAGTTCAGCCTTTAGTTTTGTCCCCTGAATGAGACTTTGGCTGTATTTTGGGACAGGTGAAATGTTTGTTTCTGTCAAAATTGGAGCAAAATGTGTTTTGGATTGGCAGTGCCATCTGACCAGGCTGAAGGGAAGATGAGTAGAGGAATTTCAAGGCACCTCTGAGTTCATTTGAACTTGGAATTCTTAGCTCCCAATTCCAGTTGAATTTTGGATATTCCGAGGCTGCATGCCAAGCACTCCGAGCTGAACTGCAAATTCCCAGAGCAGCAAACCTGGCAGAAAGTCCCCCAGACTTGGAGCTGCTTGTGATGCTGTTCTGAAAGTAAAACATTGGGGAAAAAATTCATTTGAAATAGAGATGGAAAGTGGTTTTGTACTTGTAGGAAGGTGCAGTCTCAAAAGTGGGATTTCCAGGGAACTTTTCCGTTGTAGAGAAGTTCATAAGTCAACATGTGCAAAGATCCCCAAGGTTTTTATCCTGAAAACAGGGAAATCATCCAGAATCCTTCATCAGGGACAGCATTTGGGCCAGGCCCTTTTCTCTGGGAAGTGAATCTCAGTCCTGGATGGGCTTTGTTCCTCCTGTCCTCAATAGATGGTGCCAGAGGCTCCTTTTCCCTGCGACAGCGATCCCGCTCCTCCTGCCAAGGGGGGGATGCTGGAGCTGCAGGACACTGGAGGTGATGGTTAGGAAGGACAAAAGGGAAGGGAAAAGGTTTAAAATTGTCCATATTTCGATGGGATATGGAGTTAGGGTCTAGACAAGTGTGTAGTTGGGTAGCACACACCGTCCCAGCAGCGCCTCAGTGACGGAGGGTTTATTTCTGCTGAAACAAAAGTTTGGCCAAAGGCTTTCTGAGCTTTTGTGAATGTTTTCACCAAAATTCAGTAGTTTTGCCCTGAATTTCTGGATTTCCAAAGAGTAACTGCTGTGTTTCCAACACCAGGTGCGACGCCAGTAGTTCCCACTCGAGCAGCAACTCCAAGGTCAGCGAGGAATAAATCCCATGAAGGAATTACAAATTCTGTGATGCCGGAATGTAAGACTCCTTTCAAGTTGATGATGGGGGCATCTAATGCCATGGGTAGGCTTTATGTGCAAGAAATGGCTGCAAGCCAGCAACCAGAACTTCATCCTGTCTATCCCAGGCAGAGATTGGGCAGCAATGAACTCGGGCAGAAGTCTCCGTACCGCGGCAGCCACGGGGGCATGCCCAGCCCAGCGTCATCGGGCTCGCAGATCTACGGGGACGGCTCCATCTCTCCTAGGACTGACCCTCTGGGAAGCCCTGATGTCTTCACAAGGAACAATCCCAGTTTTCACGGAGCACCCAACTCCAGTCCTATCCACGTGAGCAGGACGCCTCTGTCGCCGCCGTCGGTCATGCTGCACGGCTCTCCCATACAGTCATCCTGTGCAATGGCTGGAAGGACTAATATACCTCTGTCCCCCACCCTGACCACAAAGAGCCCAGTCATGAAAAAACCCATGTGTAACTTTTCATCTGGGATGGAAATACCACGAGCAATGTTCCACCACAAACCCCCCCAAGGCCC
>VZRZ01000247.1:15226-29823 GCA_013398175.1 Climacteris rufus | reverse complement strand
CCGCGCCCGGCCCCGCGCACCTGCCCGGCCTCCTGGGCGCGCCCCAGCCCGCGGGCTGTGCGGGGCTGAACTCCCTCCAGCCCAGCGCGCCTCAGGCCCGAGGCGCCGCCGCCGCCATCCCCGGCAGCTGCAGCCAGAGCGGCCCCGAAGCAGGTACGTGGGGGCTTCCTGAGGGGCTTCCCCGCGGTGTGAGGTGTTTGGAAATGCTCCGTGCAGAGCTTGTTAAAGTGGGGTTCAACCCGGGCCTGATCCCCTGGAAATGTTTGCTGGGTGTTTGGAGATCTGCTGGTTAAAGTGGGGTTCAATCCAGGCCTGACCCCCTGGAAATGCACGAGGGGTGGTTGGAGATCTGCTGGTTAAAGTGGGGTTCAATCCAGGCCTGACCCCCTGGAAATGCACGAGGGGTGGTTGGAGATCTGCTGGTTAAAGTGGGGTTCAATCCAGGCCTGACCCCCTGGAAATGCACGAGGGGTGGTTGGAGATCTGCTGGTTAAAGTGGGGTTCAATCCAGGCCTGACCCCCTGGAAATGCACGAGGGGTGGTTGGAGATCTGCTGGTTAAAGTGGGGTTCAATCCAGGCCTGACCCCCTGGAAATGCACGAGGGGTGGTTGGAGATCTGCTGGTTAAAGTGGGGTTCAATCCAGGCCTGACGCGCTGGAAATGCTTGCTGGATGTTTGGAAATGTTCCCGTGCAGATCTTGTTAAAGTGGGGTTCAGTCAAGGCCTGACCCCCTGGAAATGCCTGGGGGTGTTTGGAAATGTTCCTGTGCAAACCTTGTTAAAGTGGGGTTCAATCCGGGCCTGACCCCCTGGAAATGCCTGGGGGTGTTTGGAAATGTTCCCGTGCAGATCTTGTTAAAGTGGGGTTCAGTCCAGGCCTGACCCCCTGGAAATGCCTGGAGGGTGTTTGGAAATGTTCTGTGCAAACCTTGTTAAAGTGGGGTTCAATCCGGGCTTGACCCCTGGAAATGCCCGGGGGTGTTTGGAAATGTTCTGTGCAGATCTTGCTAAAGTGGGGTTCAACCCAGGTCTGTGTCATTCTGAAATCCACGTGCTCAAAAGTCAAACATAAAAGAAAAAAAAATAGTGGTAAACTAAAATGTACCTCCCTTCTTCTGGACAAAGCCATCCTGGCCTCCTTGCTGTGACAGCTCTTGCTTCTCTCAACTTCCACATGCTCTTCATGAATAAAATCCATCACTTTTGGACACACCCACACCTCTTTTGTCACTTCTCCAAATAAATTGGTGTTTTTTTGCAGCAGGTCCTGCTGTTCCAACCCTAGAATGTTGTGCCTCACCTGGCAGTGCATGCCCAGGGGATCCATGTGTTCTTTCCTGCTGGTGTTGTCAGAGATTGGAGCAGATCCTACAAGTACCAAAATGTACAAAATAACCCTTTTCAGGGCCAGCACGAGGGAATGCCAAACCTGTGTTTGCTTTTATTGGGGTAATTTTGCTAAGGTGGTAATTAAATGGTTGAATAAACAGGTGTAGGGAGAGATTTTCTGGTTGGTTCATCAGGGAAGATTCAGAGAGGAAATGGGTTTGCTGCTGTTGCTGTCTCCAGGGGTTTTAAAGATAGCAGGGAAGCAGCTCAAAAATGTGATTTTCTTTTGACTATTGCTGGTTGAACAAAGTGTTGGAAGGTGCTACCTGTGTAAATCTTTTAAGTAAAATGAAAACTCAGGTCACACCAAAGTGTTCAAGTGTTCTCTCATTAATCCAGGCTGAGGTGCATTCCTGAGCTTCCTCCTTTCAAATACAGAATGGAATTACAGAAAAACTGACTTACAGAAAAATAATGTTCTAATATCACACTGCTCACGCTTTCTGGTAACTTTTAGGAGTTTCTCCTCATTCCTGGGATAAAAAGGTTTCTATTTTTCTTGGCTGGAGTGGTCCCAACAAGCAGCTGTCAGTCCTTGTGTGGCTCCTTTGCCCTGTCGTGCTGACGCAGGGGGCATTTCCTCCTGCAGTGTCTGAGACTTTGCACTCTCTGCTGCTCAGAACAAAGGTTTGGCTTTGCCTTGGAGTTTGTTTCCCTGTCCCACTGAGCACAGCACACAACCTCTGGAGCAGGAACCCCTTGGGCTGAGGTTTCCACCACTCCCAAAGGCTCCCAGCACGGTTGGTGGTGTTCCTGTGTTAGTCCGTCAGAGCCTGGGCTTGAAATTCCAGTCACCCCCGAGCTCAGTTTCTTCCCAGGAAGACAAATGCAGCAGGACAAATGTGTCAAACCTCTGAAGAAAGGAATAGGATTAATAGGAATGGGAATGGGAATAGGAATAGGAATAAATGGGAATAGGAATAGGAATAATAGGAATAGGAAAATGGAATAGGAATAGGAATAGATAGAAATAAATAGGAATAGGAATAGAAATAAATAGGAATAGGAATAAATAGGAATAAATAGGAGTAGGAATAGGAATAGGAAAATAGGAATAGGAATAAGGAATAGGAATAGGAATAGGAATAGGAATAGGAATAGGAATAGGAATAGGAATAGGAATAGGAATAAATAGGAATAAATAGGAATAAGGAATAAGAATAGGAATAGGAATAGATAGGAATAAGGAATAGGAATAGGAATAAATAGGAATAGGAACAGGAACAGAAATAGGAATAGGAATAGGAATAGGAATAGGAATAGGAATAGGAATAGGAATAGGAATAGGAATAGGAATAGGAATAGGAATAGGAATAGGAATAGGTGCATAACCCCACCTGGGAACTCCTGGTATTCCCAACCCCCTGGGGATGGCTGATGGGATTATAATATAATTATAAAGCCTCAATTGGCACTTCATTCCTTATCTAAAAGATAAAAGGTCGTTCTGTGTAGGCAAAGTCTGTAAAGTTGTGAATGTGTTCCATTCTCTGCTACTGAAGGAGTTGTTTCTTCAGTTTGGTGCTTGCAGAATACACAACCTGCATTTAATTATTTATTGAATGTCCATGACAAAGCCTAGAGAGTGTTTTCTTCTTTAAGATGAAGCTTCAGATTGTGTTATCTTCGTGTGATTCCCTAAAATTCTGCATAAACTGAGCCTCTTGCCTGAGTCCCCACAGCAGCACAGGGCTCAGGGCTGAGATTTACACCTAATCCAGAGGCTGTGGAAATCCAGAGGGGGGAATTCTGTTGTCTTTCCAGGAGAATGGGAACCTTCTTTCCCTGTAACACATTAGAAATGTTGAGTATTTTGTGTTAATAATAACTTTTAAAAATAGAAGTGAGTTGCCAGCCTGCATTCAGCTCTGTAACAAAATGGTATGAGGAATATTGGGAATTACTCTGTGTTAGTTTTGGGGATGGAGCTGGTGAAAGCCCCTGCAAATTGAGGTTTCAAGAGCAGTTCAGCTGAGGAGAATGTCTAAAGGAACCTCTCATGTTCATATTTCAGTTTGTGGCTTTTCTGTTCCCTTTGTTTTGAAGTATTTTAATTGCTAAATCTGTTTTCTGTGTCTGTGCCAGCGTCCAGAACAGCTCCTCCTCAGAAATAGCTCCTGAGAGAAAAAATCCTGGGAATCCCCACAATTAGCTGGTTATTGCCTGAGCTTTTAATTTTATTTTAACCACATGGACCGAGTTTTGCTATTCTAGCTCTTGCTTTCTGCTTCCACAGATAATATCTTTAGTTTCCAGGTAATTTTTGGTGTGAGTCTGATGGAGTTTGTCCTTTTTGTAGGATGGAACTGTCACTGGGTGATGTGTTTTATTGTAGGGTTTGGTTTATTTACTTTTTTCTTGGCTGTTACCATGTGCCAGGAGTCCAGAAGTTCACAGGGTAGAAAATCTGTGGGTGAGTGTTGAACATTCAACATCCAAATCCTAAGAAAGCAACATCCATAAATAATGGGATGCATAAAAGTGAGTGGGGAAAAAAAAACCCAAACAAAACCAAAAAACAACAATAATAAACAAAATCCCACCAAACAAATTAAAATAAAATTAAAAGAGAAGCTGAGTGAATTCCTGAAAACATAAAAATGGGAATATTCAGTGGAATTTGGGATGTTCCTTCAGTTGAGGAAATCAGAGTTGGGATGTGCTGCTGTGGATGCTCCTGGAATCCCAGGGATTTCCAGGGAGGGTGGCAGAATTCCTGAGGGTGACCTAAGACTGGGAGCCCTGCTGTCTTCTAGTATGGATTTGCTCCCCAAAATCACTTTATGTATCCAAAATTACCAAATCAGTAGAATTTTTTGACTCCAGGCTCAGAAGAGTATCTGACACCCTTTTGGGACTTGTTGTGCCTGAGAAAAAAAAAAAATTATTAAACTGAAATCACCCCTAGACAGGATGCCAAGCTCTTCTAATTATAAAGCAAATTTAAATATCCTGTTGATTTGGGGCTTACAGAAACATCCAGAGGGACTTTTCCCTGCTTGGGGAAAAGGAATCACTGTTACTTAAATTTCCAGCTGCTTTTTCACATTCTGCCTCATTTTCCCTTGTTATTTTGGGGGGAGGAAAGTGGTTATTTATCTATTTATGTGAAGAGTAAGGGAAATGTTCAGTGCTCACTTGGACACAGCTTGGGGTTTTCTGGTGTTGTTTTACCTCTTAAAATTGGAATTTGCCAGCAGCTCCCAGTGTTTGAGTTAAGCAGGCCCTTACCTGGTTGGTGTTTGAACTGCCATGCAACTTTCTAGGGGTTTATATTGATAAAAGTGAGAAGATTTGTAAAAAATAACAAATTAACGTAGAAAGATGAGTCTTGTTAAAGATATTATTATGCAGAAAAACTGAATTAAGTATATGGGAATTCCCACACGTCTGAAAATGAAACCAGTGGGCAGCTCCAGCCCTTGCTAGAGGGAGGAGTGGGAATATTGAAGGAAATAATGCTTTTTGTTGAATTTTTAGCTTCCCAAATTTGCAGTCAAGTGTTTGCCTTCATTTGCAATGCATCTGCCACATCTGTGAGTGGGGAGTGATGCAGGAGAGATCAGAGCAAGTGAGAAAACACTGAATTACTGCTCCTGCAGCCGTGGCTGTTGCCTTGACAGCTTTGTACTCCAGCACTGCTCTGCTCTCCAACAGCTGAAGCTTCACAACACTTTTCTCCAAGTCATTTTCAAACAGGCAGCGATGGGAAAATGCAGAAATCAGAGGAGATGGGCAGGGAGAAAAGCCCAAGACTGAAATTCGGTCAGGTATTACATTTATAAAAAATTAAATTAAAAAAAATAAAGCTTAATTTTATAGACTTCTGTTGGCCTAGAAATAGTTCTGGGTTTTTTACCTTTCCCACAAGATTTTGGGGGCCAACATTGCAGCTGCTGTGTGGTGAGTGAGAGAAACCCTGTGATGCTGGAGTGTGATGCCATGGGAAGCACAGTAATCATGGCCAGGCAGGTGAATATTTCACAGCAGAGCACATTCCATGGGCAGGGAGTGCTGCATGGGGGGGAAATTCAGGGGTTTTTCACGGGTTCTGCTGGGCTGAGGGGGATGTTTTATTTATTGGCCCATTTTTGGTGATTTCTGTGCTGTCTCAGGGCACTGCAGGATCTCGATAAGGAGCAGGACTGACAGCACTGTGTGCTTAGCTGCTGAATTATGGTTCCTTTGGAACTGGAGGCTCTGTAATAAAGGGAAGATCAGATAAAGATCTTAAATGGTCTCCATTCCAAAAAGAAAAGGGGGAATATAATGGTCAAAATGTATAGCTCATGATTGCAAGTGTGCAGGTGGAATAGGGAGTTAAAGCAAGAACTCATTGTCTTGGGGCTTTGAGGACTGTGATTTCCATCAGTGATTGCAGTGGGAAAGTGAAAGCTCTGGAAATCACTAATTAAACAATATCCCCACTAATGCAACCTGTGAGTTTTTATCTCCAAGTTGTTATTAATTCCAATTTCACCCTGGTGTTGCAGCAGCTCTGGGAAACCTCGGGCAGGGATGGGTGACCCTGTCAGGGCTGAGGTGTCACAACCCACTGGAGCTGTGGTAGTAATTAAAATATCTAAATGATCCTCTGTGCTTTCACACCTTCCTGATCTCAGGGTCAGATGTGCAGGGAAACTCTCTCCACTCACACTGGATTTTTTGCAGAGGATCCTGCAGAGTTCCTCTGCCTGAGCCACAGAGTTTCACTGGGAGAGGGTGGGAGAGGTGGAGCAAGGAGCTCATTGCATGGCCAGGGAGGGAAATGGGAGTTCCCAACAAGGCTGGAAACTCGAAAGGTTTTAGATTAAAAAAGCAGCCAAGAAAATTCCCAGTGTAAAGCAAAGCTGGCTGTGGTTTTATTGGATATGCAGAGGGATTGTTTAGAAAGGCCTGGAGTGACAGGACAATGGGAATGGCTTCAAGCTGACAGGGAGAAGGGATGGGTGGGATTTGGGGAAGGAATTCTGGCTGGGAGGGTGGGGAGGCCCTGGGATGGAATTCCCAGAGAAGCTGGGGCTGCCCTGGATCCCTGGAAGTGCCCAAGGCCAGGCTGGAGCAGCCTGGGATGGTGGGAGGTGTCCCTGCCCATGGCAGGGCTGGCACTGGATTCTCCTTTATGTCCCTTCCAACCATTGGGAATCATTCCTGGGTTCTGGGATTCTCTGAAAAGCAGGAATGGAGAAAGTGGAATCCACACCATTTATTTGTGCTCAGTTCTCAAAATGCTTCAGGTGTTAATGGGTCATGAGCAAGTTCTGCATTTTTGCTTTCCTAACTTTTACTTTACTTCATACTCCAGTTTTAGTGGCTATTTTTATTCCACGAATTCCAGCAATGCATTTTGGAGGCTATGGAAATACTGGGATGTGTAATGAAGAGTTTTTGCAGGGAAATGAGTTGTAAAATAGCATTTGCAATATCATTTTCTAATTGGTATGCCTAAAGTGCAATCCTCCAGGAAAATACAACTGTACTTAGGGAGGACAATGCTGAGATATTAATGATAAATATCTTCCACTCTGATTTCTTTAAGTGAACCTGCAGAGTGACTCTTCTCAAACACAAACTGATTCCATAATACTCATTTATTTTAGTGTCTTTGCCTAAGAATACCTGTCAAGCAATGCTTCAAAAAAAAAGGAACACAGATAAAATCCACACAGGAAAATGAACCTGCTTTCTAAAGGAAAGAGAATAAAAAATGCTCATCAGTAAAATCAAAATAAATAAAAATGGATATCCTATTTATTTGCTCTTAAAACATTTCTTTGGCCCTCCAAGAGAACAACAGATCTACTTTTTCTGCATTCTGGATATTTCTTCTTTGCACTGCATTGGAAAGAATTCATTTTTCTGAAGTGGCAGAACGTTTGGCAGAGTCTGTGTCTGCAGGAGCTGGGTTTGTCCTGGGCTTTCATGGCTTTTACTCTGACTCCTTCATCTCTTTTATTCTGCTTTTCCCCTTAGGATAAAAGGGGATCCTGATCATTAAGGAATGTTGTTTGCTGGGCTCACACTTGCTTTGGTGCTTGGGTTTGCAGGGTCCAAAATACCACATTTTCATGGGATTGGGAATCAAAGTTGTGATTCCCTTTTGGTGCTCAACTCCTGATTGTATTTCCCATCAAAACCCTCCCAAATGTCACCTTGGAGCCTGGGAATGGGCACAGCAAACCCTTTGGTGCTGGAGCTTTGGGGCTCTTGGAATTTGGGGTGATTGGGATCATTTTGGCCTTGGGGTGGGGACAGACACCAAGAAGCTCTCCCAGCAGCACATTCCAGTGAGGGTGGCTGTGCAGGGATATTTTCTCTGGAATATTGCCTTGTTGGGATGGTGTTTTGATCAGAAATCACGGCCTGGCACTTCAGTCTGTTGCCAGAGAGAAAAGTGCAGCTGTAAATATTGTGTTACTGCACCCAATCCAGGGCTTTTCCACCCCAATTCCTGCTGGCTCAGGGTGGACAGAAGCTGGGGGGGAATATTTGTATTTTCCTGCTAGAATCTGCCTGCTCATCCCCCTTCAACTCCCAAACTTCTCCAGTCTGCACTGAAATAAGGACACATTTTCCTCATCCTACTCAATATCCATCAAGATTTTTTGGTTTTTTTCCTCAGGAGCAATCAATTAATTGCTTAATTAATCTGGAGAAAGGTGTTGGATGCACTCTGCCCCTCCCAGCTCTCCAGAAGATGTGGGTGAGGGGGGTCAGAAAACAGAGCCATTTTTCCCAAAAACCTGGCAGCAATTTTCCAGCAAAGACTCTTCCATGGGGTCATGCACCTGAGAGTGGAAAACAAGAGCAGAAATAAATTACAAACAGACATGAGGTCCATTGGAAAATATTAAAACTAGATTGGATATTCAGGAGATCTCTCTATATAAAACAATTTCCTCTTGCCTGAATTAAGAATCTCTCCCTGTGCTCCTTAACACATCCAAATAGTGAATGGTACAGGTGATTCTGCCATTGGCAATGACATTTCTTCAGTCTTTGGGTTTGCCTTTTCATGGTTTTTAAATCCTTGGAGCATTCGTTCTAAATATTGATTTTATTTGAATTGATAACTAAATAAAATTGGCTTTTTGTGAGCAAAAGGGTTTTACTCACCCAGAGTAGGATTTCCTCTGCTTTATGGTTGTACTTTGCTCTCCCCTTACCTTTTGTTACTTTATTATTTAATTTCTGCACTGAGACGTGATAATGGCACTGGGAGAGAGGGGCTGAGCTTTGTTCTCTTGAGTTCAGTGCAGTGCAAAGTGTTTTGTGTTCATTTTGCACCTTTGGGAGTTGCCATAAAGTTACAGCACTTAAAAAATGGTAGTTTTAGCTACAAATGATGGAAAGGCTTGATTGAGTTCTTGTGAGTGTGGTTGCAAATCCCTTTTCAAGGAGTATTTCTTTATTAAAAAGGTAATTGATACTTTCTGGTCATTGATACCTTTCAGTCTCTCATCCTGTGAGCTAAAGCTGTGACCACTGTCAGTTCAGGACTCTGCCTTAAGTCAAAAATAATAATAATTGATACTTCAGCTTTGGAAAAGGGATAGAAAAATGCCCAAATAAACTTTATTACTCTTTCTTTGTAACCTTCTCATGGTCAATTTACCCAGTTGCTCCTTCTTTTCATGCCAAGTGATGGATTTGATTAGACCACCCCAATTTACATTTTTTTCTTTAAAAATCCTTGTGGGGGTGTGAATTCTCCCTGACCTGGACCAGAACATGTTTTTGCTCATTAGGTTTTATCACAGGCATCACCATGCCATCTATTTTGTAGTCCAGGAGTCCAAAATGATGCTTTAAGTAATAATTTCAAATCCAAAACCCCGTTCATGAAGTGGAACTGGGAGTGGATCACTCCCAACATCACTCCTGGTGTTAATTCCTGCCTGGGCCATGATTAATTGCTACGTTGTGGTACTTTTGGGTTCATGCTGATGGAAATGTGTGTTCTGTCCCCTCTCAGAGAGCTCTGAGGGAAGTACAAGTGCACAGTTCCACGGTCTCCAGTGGGATGTGGCTTTGGGAGCAGCTGGTGGCAGATCCATCCCTGCTCCAGAGCACTCCAGCCTGGCTGCCCAAACTTTCATTCCCCTTGTGGGGGGGTCCCAGGGTCTGCATGGGGTGGGCTCTGGGTGCCCTCAGGGCCAAAATGATGCTTTAAGTAATAATTTCAAATCCAAAACCCCGTTCATGAAGTGGAACTGGGAGTGGATCACTCCCAACATCACTCCTGGTGTTAATTCCTGCCTGGGCCATGATTAATTGCTACGTTGTGGTACTTTTGGGTTCATGCTGATGGAAATGTGTGTTCTGTCCCCTCTCAGAGAGCTCTGAGGGAAGTACAAGTGCACAGTTCCACGGTCTCCAGTGGGATGTGGCCCAGAGCAGGCAGAGCCCCGTTAACATCCCTGCTTTCTCCTTCACAGGGGGTTCAGGAGCAGCAGCATCGATAGCCATCGCTGGCACCAGCCAAGCTGCCATCACCAAGACCACATCTGTGCTCCAGGATGGTGTCATTGTCACCACTGCAGCTGGAACCCCTCTGCAGCAGGGCCAGCTGCCCGTGGGGGGCGAGTTCCCCTTCGCTGGCCACGACCACGCGCTCCATTTCCCGCAGAACAGCTCTTCAAACAACAATCCGCCACACCCTCTGAACCAGAACCTCCTCAACTCTCTGCCTATCTCTTTGCCGGTGAATCAGCAACATCTCCTAAACCAGAACCTGTTAAATATCCTCCAGCCTTCGGCAGGAGAAGGCAAGTCCGAGGTCAACCTCAACCCTTTAGGTTTTCTGAACCCGAATGTAAACGCCGCTTTAGCTTTTCTCTCGGGCGACGCGGACGGGCAGGTTCTGCAGCCCGTGCACTTCCAGCTGCTGGCTGCCCTGCTCCAGAACCAAGCCCAGGCTGCCGCCGTGCTTCCCGTGCCGTCCTTCAACGTCAGCATCTCGGAGCTGCTGCAGCAGCAGAACCCCCCCGCGGCCTCGCTGGCGCAGCTGCCGGCCGAGGCGCTGCCCGACGGCGGCAGGGTGGAGAGCCTGCTGCCCAGCGCCCTGCCCGCCTTCCCGGGCCCTGAGGCGGCCCCCAACCCGCTGCTGCTGCCCGCCGCCTCGGGGGCCTCGGCGCTCATGGCGCTCAACCCGCAGCTGCTGGGGGGAGCGCTGAGCTCGGGCGGCCACGCCGAGCTCTCGGTGGCCACGTCCTCGCAGGCCACCACTCCCACCACCACCACGTCCTCGGCGGTGGCAGCGCTGTCTGTGTCGGCTCTGGGCGCTGGCACGGCCGTGGTGTCCATGGCAGAAACGTTGCTGAACATATCCAGCGGTGCTGGCGGCGCTCCGGGGCCGCCCAAGCTCGGCGGGAACACGGTGGTGCCGCAGCTCCTTAACCCTCTGCTGGGGACAGGCCTGCTTGGTGAGTTCGGTTTTTTGGCAAAATGGGGTTGGGGAGAGGGATTTCACATTCTGGTTTTAAAAATTCCTTTTTTTCTGGCTGTGTTGTTCATTGAGAAAACCTAACTGTTCTTGTAAGGGATTTAAGGCACGTTCTGCTTTAATTCCCTAACGTTTAATGGTGATCCTGGAAATTATTGATTCTGCCACTTAGGCCTGCTGAATACACCTGAAAATTGTGTGAGCAATTGGAATGGTTTGATTGCTCAAGGAGCAGCAGCTCAGGAGCATCCCTGGGTCAGCTGGGAGTGCCTGTGGCAGCACAGGGTTGGTGGGAGTGGCTGTGCAGGAGGTGCAAACCACCAACATCCCAAAACCAATCATTAAAAAACCCTTAAATGCCAAGTTTTTTTCCTCCTAGGTGATGATTTTTTGGTTATTTTTACCAAGAACACGTAATAGAGTTGGTGCTCCTCTGTTTGGTCCATGTAATCTACTCCTGGTAGGAATTAAATTGTCATTAAATAATACCTCACCTTGACTTTCTAAATGGCTACAGTGAACTCAGCCTCCTTGACATTTTCCATACAAAATACAACTAACCTGTGCCTCTGCACATGGAAATTTTAAGGAAAACATAACCTTTTAATTCAGAAAAAAAGAAATAAACTAGGAAATGGATGTATTTTAAGCTTTATTCATTCATAATTGGGTTCGGTGGTGTATTTATTTTTCTAGAACTAGAATGTCCATATAAAGTGAGATTTTTATGTAATAGAAAATGCTGATACAATTTTTCCTCTAGAATGTAAAAAACACAGTTGTTTAGAGTGTTGTGTGACACGTCTGAGCCAAACAGCCTTTCCTCCTTCACATTTAGTGAAAAACTGGTTTTGTTGGGGTTTTAAATTCTTTCCTCTTTCTCCCTCTCTCCCCTCCTGCTCCCCTCACCACCCCAGTAATGTTTAAGGTTCCAAGGCACTGAGGCTCCTGGCAGGAACCTGCAGAGCCCAGGTAGGGGTGACACAAAACACCCAACACTGGAGAAATGAAAGAGGAGCAGGGACACACCTCGAGCAGCATTCCTGGAGGATGGCAGGGGAGCAGGGTTGTTTGCAGAGGCTTTTCTGGGCAGCCAGTGAAAGTTGGGGTGCAGGGGGTTCCTGGCTGCTGGCA
Organism: Climacteris rufus; assembly: GCA_013398175.1. Taxonomy (NCBI): domain Eukaryota; kingdom Metazoa; phylum Chordata; class Aves; order Passeriformes; family Climacteridae; genus Climacteris; species Climacteris rufus. The sequence goes on along the minus strand of VZRZ01000247.1, from coordinate 17,854 downwards.
GCAGCTCTGACCTGTGTTTGCTGATTGCAGGTGACATGTCATCTCTGAACACTACTCTGAACAACCATCAGCTCAGTCATCTCCAGTCTCTCCTCAACAACAATCAGATGTTTCCTTCAAATCAGCAGCAGCAGCAGCAGCAGCAGCAGCAGCAGCAGCAGCAGCACCTTCTCCAGGGCTACCAGAACGTGCAGGGCTTTCAAGGCCAGCCCCAAATTCCTGGCCCAGCCAACAACCCAAACCCCATGGCTTGTCTGTTCCAGAATTTCCAGGTAGAGAGCAAAAGGAAAGCAATATTCAAACAAGTGTGCAGCTCTCAGGAGGTAAAATTCCATCCTCCAGAGCTTGCTGATGAAGACAATGGGATTTATAGAATGACATGTGTATACTGTGTACAATATACTCTTTCAGTAGCTCATGGATTTTGCAAATCAGTGACATTTGTTATTGAAATTTTATACCTTTCTCCTTAGGAATTGGGTCTAGTTCCTTTGGAAAGGCCTATGCTGCAGGTATTGAAAAAAAAATTGTTCTGTGTGTGCTGACAGTCACTACACAATGTTAGCAAAACTCTTTTCCATTCCACAGAAATGATCCTAAATTCCCATTTAGCCCATTCTAATAATTCAGCAGTGAGAAATAAATATTGATAGCACTTGGCAGTAATTAGAAAGTTAATAAGTTATTGTGAGTGACTGTGTGTAGCAGTCCTCTTGTGTTCCCAGTGCAATGGGCTGGGGGAGCTGTGATGTGGATTGTACAGCCTGAGGAAAACAGGGATTGCAGGGAATAGACAATGCCAAACTGTGCAAAAATGAGACTTCCCTGCTCCCCACATAAACAGGGAATTATTCACTGTGCAGGTTGGGTATCCAGTTAACACACTGACTTGGCAAAAACAGGTAGCAAAGCTGGAGTAAAAATAGGGATGTGTTGCTCCTCAGAATTGCTGCAGAACTCAGGTGTGAGGATGGGAATGCAGGCAGTGCCAGGCAGTGCTTACACCCTTCAAGGAGGAAAATGGGAATGTGTCCTTTTCTCAGTGAAGTTTCACTGGAAAGCCTCAGTTCTGCCTGTTCCCTCTCTTTTAGGAATTTTGGTAGCTTTAACTCAGTAGTTTTTTTTTTTGCATCAGATTCCCAGTTATATAAATAGTCACTGTAAGTAGTTAAAGGGGCTTTGGGAAAATTTTCCCCTAGTTTTTTTACAGTTTTTTATTGCAGTGTTCTCGTTCTCCCTGCCTGTGGATGTGAGAAGGAATAGGGAAAGCTCAGGTGGTGGAATGTGGAGGTGCCAGTTTGCTGTGCCAGTGCCTGGCTTAGAGCAGGACTGAAGCAATATTGGGGTCTGGGAAGGAAGGAAAGGGAATAGTTGAGGAAAAACTCAGAGGTTGTGGAGCTGAGGTGTCTCCTCCTGTGGAAATCACAGACCCCACCTGGATGTGTTCCTGTGCAAGCTGCTCCAGCAGGAGCTTGGACCAGCTCATCTCAGCTGGAGAATCCTGGAGAAGGATGCAGGGAGACCTCATGGCACCTTCCAGTGTCTGAAGGGGCTCCAGGAAAGCTGGAGAGAGGGACTTTTCATCAGGAGCTGCAGTGACAGGACAAGGAGGGATGGGTGAGGGAGGGGTTCAAACCAAAAGAGAAGAAATTTAAGTGAGATATTAGGAATGAATTTTTGCCTGTGAGGGTGGTGAGGCCCTGGTTGCTCAGAGAAGCTGTGGCTGCCCCATCCCTTCAAGTGTCCAAGGCCAGGCTGGACACTTGGAGCAACCTGGGATGCTGGAAGGTGTCCCTGCCCCTGGCAGGGGGTGGGTTGGGGTGAGATTTAAGGTGCTGCCAACCCCAGCCATCCTGTGCTTGTGTGTCAGAAACACTGACCGGGGGGCAGTTGTTTAGGACTGAGAGAAAACAGGAGGCTGCTGTGCTTCAGTCAGGATAGGAAATTCCTGACAGGCTCTGGGAGAGGTGACAGTGTTGTCCCAGCAGTGCACGGGAGGTTGTGTCGTGTCGTGCAGGGTGTCCACTTGGATCCACGAGGCGCAGCCTGCCTCGGTGGTTTGCTTTTGCTCTAAATCCAGCTCGTTTAATTTTCTCTAATTGTTCAGCACTAAACTTTGTCACTGAGGTATAACATAAACAACGTGGTGTCATGAATAACCCCAGAGTTTGTCTGTTGAAAGCCAGCTTGAGCTAGAACAGCACTTCCCATCTGTCCCTCTCCTCTCCCCAGGTGAGGATGCAGGAAGACGCCGCTGTCCTAAACAAAAGGATGATCGCTCCCATGGGAATGGCGCCGCTTCCCGAGAGCTCCAGCACCCTCCTGCCTCCCTTCCAGGAGCCCCCCTGTGAGCTGCAGCAGAGACCTGACCCTTCCCTGGGCCAGCAGGCCAAGGAGAACCCCAACGGCGCGGCCGACGCCTCGGTGGACGCCATCTACAAGGCGGTGGTGGACGCCGCCAGCAAGGGCGTGCCGGTGGTGATCGGCGCCGCCGGCAGCGGCTCCGCGCAGCCCAGCCCCATCCCAGCCCTGAGTGCCATGAGTGCCTTCACAGCCTCCATCGGGGACCCCCTGAACCTGTCGAGCGCCGCCGGCGCCGTCAGCCACGGCCGGAGCGCGGCCGGGCCC
>VZRZ01000246.1:122483-136737 GCA_013398175.1 Climacteris rufus | reverse complement strand
CCCTCATCCCTTCCCGGCCCCTCAGTCCCTCATCCCTGCCCGGCCCCTCAGTCCCTCATCCCTGCCCGGCCTCTCATCCCTGCCCGGCCTCTCATCCCTGCCCAGGGCTGCAGCATCCCCGCCACGACCCCTCCTTCCCCGGGGTCGGGCACTGGGAGAAGCTGTCCCCAGGACAGATGGATGCTCCCGGCTGCTCCTGCAGCTCCACACTGAACAAGCCTGGCAGTCTCGGAAGGGAAGGAAGGGTCCCTCGGCAGGGAAGCTGCTCCCATTCCTTCAGAACAGCTCCCAGAGCCTCCCAAGCCACAACTCACCCCTGCTCTGCACGAGAGGTTCCTCATCCCTCCCTCTCCTGCTGGTTCTGAGTGTGTGTGACCGACAGGAGAAGTGGATGCTGATGTCTTTACAAACAGTCCCATGGGTGAGGGGATGGGTGTTAATGGCTTTGGAAGGAGAATTAATGTCTGTGCCCACTGCCAGGTGCAGGTTTGTCACAGAACCCAGACTGTTTGACTCCTGAAATAGGGAAATCTGCACAAATCTGAACTTCTGAACTTCGGGGGACAATGACAGGTTCAAGGGGGGAATATGTGTCAGGTGGCTCGGGCAGTCTGCACCTCTCAAGTACCTCAGCCCTGGGGAAAGAGAGAGGGAAATGCAGCCGGGAATGAGGGTAAAAAGGGGGCTGCATCCTCCAGCGATGTGAGAGACCCCATGGGAAATGCCCGTGGCCTCTCCCTTTATTCGGATAAAGTTACAGGGCTCCTCTGTCTCCTTTTTGGACAGAAACCTGTGGCGCTGTAGATTTGCCTGACATGACTGATTCTCTTGGCATGGCAAAGGCTTGGGTGGTTCCAGGCATGACCAGAGGTGGGTGTTTGGAGATGGAGGAAAATTTTCTCTTGGTAACTCAGAGCCTTAAAGACTTGAGGTAACCCCAGGTGTCCCCAAGGGCATCTCCCCCTGACTCTGCACACCCTCTGCCAGCTGCTCCTTAACTTTGGGGTCCCCTCAAGGCTCCAAGTTTCCACCAGAAAATGTTCCTGCATCTCTAAACACTCACCCCTGGTCATGCCTGGGGGATCAAGCCTTTGCCATGCCAAGGGGATCAGTCACACACTCACAGCCAGCAGAGTCAGGGATGAGCCAGTTCCCTTCTAACGTGGTGCACCCTGTCAGCAGCTCCTGGTGCTTCAATACAGCGGCACCACCACCTCCTCTGACCCAGGGAGCCTTCTGAGAAGAACAACCTCGAGGAGAGAGCAAGCAAAACTCAAGGAATGAGCACAATAGGAACAGTTCAGAATCGAGCAGCCACATCCTGCTGGGTTGTTAGTGGAAAAATTACACCTTTCTCTGTATTTCCCCCAGTTTTCCCTGGATAATCTCTTTATTAAGCACTTCTGTCTTCCCTTATACCTGGTAGATGCTCAGTGTGGGTTCTAAAGTTTGAACGACAGCAAAACTAAAGAAAAAATTCAAATGTTGCTTTATGCATAGGAAAACATACATATATTTGTTTAAAACTGTACATATATAAATGTAAATGTGCATTGATGTGTTTACAGCACAGCCCTGGATTCTGCCAGGCCAGGATTTTATGGTTTCACCCAGAACTGATGGAGGGCTGGCAGCACTTCTGTCCCCACACACAGGTTCCAGAAAGCAGAGCCAGGTCCCAGGCAGGCCCTGGGGACACCGTGGCACCCCCAGAGTGCCCAGGCAGGGCCACCACAGGGGCTTTGGGGCCAGCAGGCGATGTGGGCACAGCCCAGGACCAAAGGCTGCTGCAATCACTCAGCCCCAGGACACGAGGAGGTGGCACCTCAGGAACGCTGCTGCTGATTTGTGATGCACTCAGGACTCTCCAAAGACATTCTTTATCTGCATTCCTGAGAGGACTTCATTATTCCTCCTCACATCAGAGACACTGAGAGCTTCTATTATTGAGAAAATAATTTTCATCAGCAAACAGAGCACACATCACAGCCAAACATTCACAAGGGAAGTCAGATGGCTGAAGAGTTCATAAAATTTCAAACCTCCCTGGGTACAGCTGCCTGTGCCTGAACTGCACAGGCTGGCCCAGGAAGGAGGGAAAAACTGCCCAAATGCAGCAAAGCTAAGCAAGCTTTTCAGTGGGACTGCTGCAGGAGAGGCCCAGCAATGCCAGGATATGGGAAATTGGAGGAATAAACTGCAGCTAACAATTTCACAGCACAAGAACTGGCAAGAACAAGGGTTAAAAACAATAAATAAAGTCAAGTAAAGCAGATCTAGGACCAGGAGGCCCATTTACTTGTCTCAGCTCTGGCAGCAAGTGGAGTCTAGTGGTCAGAAGAGGGGCCTTGAAGGAATCTGGCAGCTCTTCACAAGCACTAAACCCAGTGCCAGCTTCTGGAAAACAAACACACTGTCAATGCCTGTAAACCATTTCCATCTTTAAAAATTGAGGCAAAGTCTCAGAAAGTGTTTCTAGCCCTGTGGGATTCCCATCAGCGCCTCAGCAAGAGGCACCCAAGCCCTGATGGAGTCAGCACTTCCCTCACTGCAGTGTGGTTTTCACCTCCAAGGGCACCTCTGCTGAGGGGGTTGTGGCTCCCAAGGTGACAGTGACACCACAGACACAGTGATGGGCACAGGGACCGTATTTCCAGGCTGGGGCAGCCCAAAGGTGGTGTCACATCTGCCCAGAGGTGACAACAGCCCCTCCAGTGCTGGTTGTTGCCTCCTTCCCCCAGAGAGCTCAGTGGTTTGACTCATTTGGAGCTCCAAGATTTTTGACACCTGACTGCAGTTTTTCTGCAAGACAAAAATTAAATGCAATTAGGAAAACCCATGGGAATCCAAAGGGTGTTTTTAAAAGTTCAGTTCAAGCCCTTGGTTGCATTATCACTTATATTCTAATGCAGCTTATATAATATTCTTACTCCTGTGACACTGCTGGGTTTTCTGTGATCACAGAAATCCTCACAGCCTTAAAATAACAAAAAAAAAAATCTGTTATCATCTGAACTGAAAAAATTCCAAACCCCACAGATTCCCTCTCTCCTTTGCAGCTACCCCATCTCAACCTGCAGGACTTGGAGCTTTCCTGGATAAAGAAAACTGGAAAATCCAGGGCCAGCTGGTGCTCCTGGCCTGGCTGGGGAGAGTGGGCTGGGTGCAGGGAGCCCATCCAGCAGGGCAGGTTCACTCTGCCTCTCCTGCTCGGCTCTTGGATGTTTCCTTGCAGATCCAAGAAGCCTCTGTGTTCCTCAGACCAAATGCTCCTTCAGTGAACTCACCCAAGGCCTTTGGGTGTAGCCAGGGCTGCTCCTCTGCCCAGGTTGGCTTTCTTGCCTCTCCCCCTGCTCTCCCCGTGCTCCTGTTTGCTATTCCTTGGAGAAATCCAGATGTACAGGCAGGACTTCCAGCACTGGCATCTCTGAAAGTTAAACACAGTAATTTAGGCTTCAGGGGAGGGACAGCTTCCCTGCCAGTGAGCAGAGCTTTCAGTACCCACTTGACATCCTCTCCTGGAATGTGAGAATGAGAGGGATCATGGCTTGGGTGGAATGGAAATGAGGATTGATGCCAGCGAGCAGAGTGGTCAGCTCAGCTCCCTGCACTGTCACCACCCCCTGGGTCATTTGTCCAGGGAGGAATGAAGGCCAAGACCAGCAGGACCAGGGGTCAGTGATCACCAGAAGGGTTTGGGGAGGAGTAGAGGGAGTTTTTTACATTTTAGAGCAACAAGAACAGAGTTTGTAGCCATGGGAGTTTCTGTGGGGGCAGGACTTCACTCATTGAGCTGAGCAAGCTTGGTGGCACCTCCTGCATGGGCAGTCAAGGTCATGGCAGTGTCCTCAAAACATCCCTGCCATCCCTTGGTTCTGTGGGCTGGGCTGAGTTGGAACAAAGGGGAATGGTACATCCCAAAGGTGCCAGGATCAGTCCCTCCTCCCAAAGAGCCCCTCAGGCAGAGGGTTTGGAGGGGACAGAGCCCAGATGGGCCCCACTGACACCCTCCTGGACACAGCTCTTCCCTGGCAGCAAGGGGAGCACATCAAACACACCATGGAACAGGCAGCCAGAGCCACACAGGCTGGTACTTCTGTCCAAAAACCACACAGGGAGCAGCTCACCCTGGAGGAAAGGTGGTTCCCAAAATCAAGGAGCAGTGTTAGGAACCCTGGCTTTGTGCTCAGATCCCAGCAGCAGCAGAGGGCACGAACTGGGGGAGTCACCAGTGGAATGGCTCCCATATAAACCAGCAAACCTCCCTGGCACTGATTTACCCTGCCTGAGAAGAGAAAATCTGAGGGAAACATGAGTATTTTGCCCACACTGAGGTCTCACCTCCCTGCTGGGATGGGGGACAGCCCTGCAGGGTATTTGTGAACAGTTCTGCTCTGGTTTGCTCCCAGCTCCAGCAGCCCCCCCTGCCAAGCCATCCTGCAAACCCCAGGCCCAGCACTGCTCACACTGCCAGGCATGGGCTGCACCCCTGCATTTCCCAAACTTCCCAACTGCCTTGTTCCTTTTATACGTAACCAGAACAACAAAATCTGTATTTCAGTCAGAAATTGGTTGTTTGCTCTTGTCCTGATGGCAACACACAATATCCGAGCAGCCCAGTTCACTGAGTTCACTGTTTAGAATATTTCTCTTTAGTGGGTCTGTACTGTTCCTATTTCAGAGAGTTTATTAAAGGATTAGTTCTTGGAAACAGCTGCATTTCTCACTTCACTGAGAAATAAACACGTCAGGCTTGTTTTGCAAGTGGCATAAAAACCAAAAGAGCTCAATACTTTCCAAGTGTTGTTCCCTCCTCGCCCCACCTTGGGGCCCTACAAATCCTCTCCCTGCTCAGAAGGTGTTTGGGATTTGGGGTTGACCCCAAATATAATGGATTTATAGAATCCCAGACTGGTTTGGGTTGGAAGGGACCTTAAAGCCCATCCAGTTCCACTGTCCCAGGCTGCTCCAAGCCCTGTCCAGCCTGGCCTTGGGCACTGCCAGGGATGGGGCAGCCACAGCTTCTCTGGGCACCCTGTGCCAGGGCCTCCCCACCCTCACCCGGAAGGATTTTTTCCTAATATCCAACTAAATTTCCTCTCTTTCAGTTTGAAGCTATAGCTGGAGGACCATCAGGCTGTATCCTCATTTCTTCCCTTGCTGCCTTCTCCTCTTGTTATTTCCTGCAGGAACAGCCCAAAACAGCCTTTCCCAGGCCCACTGGGCTGTCAGGGACCTGCAGGATGCTGCCCATGTGAGGCTGCAATCCAGCAAGTGTTTGGCACCTCTGATCTGGGGGGGGGCTTTTTCCTGGGCTGTGAATAAAAACAACTTCTTAATTAAGCCCTGGATATTGATTTCATTTTCATCCTATTACTGCTTTGCCCTACATGAGTTTGCTACACTCTGTAGGATTCCCCTTGCCCCCACTCTGTACACACACAAATTGCAAAGATAAAAAAGCTTCATTAGTCCCATCTACTCTTCAAGCACTGGGTTCTTTATGGTTTTTTTTTGCTTTCAAGTGCTCATAAAAGAGCCTCCTTGACAGCTTCCAGACCTGCATCTCTCCAGCAGAGCGAAGATTCATGAACCAACATCAAGAGCTCAGCTACTTTTGGAAGAGAAGGAGGAAAATAAAAGCCTCTGCACAAAGAAACCCAAGCTCTGGGTCCCCTCACGTGTGGGGAGAGCTGGAGGTCTCTGAACAGCAAAACCCCCAGAGCTGATGGCACTTGTTGATTTTTTTTTTTTTGGTTAAACAGTCGCAGCAATTTGTCTCTAAACCCTGAGCCCCAGCAGAGCCTGAGCAGCTCAGGGGTCACCCTGGGTGGGAGCTGCCTTTCCTGCTGAGAGACAAATCCAAGCTTTGTGTGTTCCCCACACACAGCCAGAGAGGGGAGAAGCCTCAGAAGGGAGAGGAGTGAGACAAATACCAAACTAGAGAATGAAAACACAGAGAAATGGAAAATGGTAGAAAGATGATAGGTTGAGAAGAAAAACAGTGTTTTCCATGCTGCTTGAACCAAAAGCACCAAAAGACTTGGGAATTTACTCTGCATCCTCAGAGGTTGCTGCATCGGTGACCATAAACCTCATGAACTTACACAAACACCAGGACTGTTTAATTAATTATCAAAACTGAGACTTCCAACAAAAAAACAGCCAAAGGGAAGATGTATTCAGGCAAGAGATGTGGGGAGGCACTCAAACATTTGGGGGAGGAAAAAACCAACCCACAAGGATTTTCAAGTCTTTATTGTCATTTTTTTAGGATGTCACAGGAGGGGACTGAAGGAAAGAGAGGTGGTTTAGATGTTCCCTATGGAATCGTGGTGGGATTTGTGGGGCTGTTTGTTCAGGGCCAGGAGTTGGACTTTGATGATCCTTGTGGGGCCCTTCCAGCTCTGGATATTTTGTGATTCTGGCAGGGATATGGGGAGGGTAAAACCCACCACAAGCCCAGACAGGTTGGTCAGAGCCCTAAAGCACTTCCCAAACCTCCAAGTGCTTGAGCTTCCTTTGATTTTGAGCTGGAATCTTGGGGATTTTCATCACTCAACAAGGAGCAAATATCTGCCATCCACATCTGGGATTTGGCCTGAAATGCAGCTGGGGAAAGCAAAGAGCCTGACTCTTGTTGGTCTCAATACTGAGGGCAACTACTTCGAAAGTCAAAGAATAATGATCAATAACCTGAGGGGGGGATTTCACTGTAGCCATGAATGTCTGCTGGCTTTAAAACTCGTGGTTGATCCCCAGCCTCCTGCTAAAGCTGAACGTTTGGATGTGGATTGTCCTTCCAGAGCAGAGCTGAGTTCCATCATTTGCCTTGTTCCAGGCACTTCTTTGATGTTCACACTGATTGAAGAATTAGCTTGGAAATGGTTGCATGTGCCAAGTGAAGTGGCAGCAAACCTGGCTGCATGAGAGGCACCCAAGCTCTGTTTCACCATCCAGATTCTTCTCTCTCTGTTTTGTTGCAAGGAATAAATCTCAGTAACATCAAACCAGCCCTCAGCTGGGGAAAGTCATCCCAGACATGCCCTGCTCTGCGTGAGGAGCTCAGCTCTGCAGATCCCTACACCAGGCAACACTTACTCCAACTGAATTAGCAAGAAAGGCCTGGAATGGTTAATTGCAATTATTTAGCCATAATGTTTTGCCCTTCTCCTCCTCCTCCCCCTGGCATAATATTTTCTAAATTGAATTCCTTTAACAGAATCCAATATGCAGCAAAACTGTGGTTCCAGAAAAATGTTTCATTCTGGGTCTGGCTGATGGGAACCCCTGGGCACTGCCAGGGACCCCTTTTGTGTCCCCATCCTCTGCCCAGCACCAGCAGGGCCCGGGCACTGCAGAGGGAGTTCCCTTCATTCCAGGGCCGTGGGGAAGGTTCAGCACCAGGAGCTCCCCTGGGCAGCTGCATCTCCCTTCCCACTGCAAATCCAGGGAAATCTGTGCTTGGAGAACCACAGAACACCCTGAGCTGGAAGGGACCCACCAGGATCACTGATCCATCCCCTGGCCCTGCCCAGACCCCCCACCAACCCCACCCTGGGCATCCCTGGCAGCGCTGTCCAAACGCCCCTGGAGCTCTGGCAGCCTCGGGGCCGTGCCCATTCCCTGGGGAGCCTGGGCAGTGCCCAGCACCCTCTGGGGGAAGAACCTTTCCTGATCTCCAGCCTGAGCCTCCCAAGGCTTAACCAAGCCCTTGTCTGGCTTTTTCATGCACACAGTTTGTGAAGAACCATGGAAACTTTGCAAATAACTGCAAAAAGCTGATTTTGCTTAGGCCAGTAGACAGAGCTCCAGGCACCACCCAAACTTGGGTGGATTTTTCCCTCAGGGGAGGTTTCCACTCAGCCAGGACAAACACAGAGGCAGCAAACAGCAGCAGCAGAGGGGCAGGAAGGAGTTTTTCCAAGACCCAGAGCTGCAATGCCAGCGACAGGCACTGTCAGCTCCCGGGGGTAGGGACACACCCTCATTGAAAGAGGGATGCTTCAATCTGCAGAAAGGCAAAACCTTGCACAGAGAAAGCCCCTGAAGCATCAGGCCCAAGGCAGAGGACACGGTTTGGGGTGATGGCTCATCTGTGACAGCACTTCTGGGGGTCCTGCTCCAGGACAGCTGAACTGGGGGTCTGTGTGTGCCAGCACAGCTCATGGGAGGTCACTGATCACCAGGGACACCACAGGGACACCACAGGGACATCACAGGGACATCACAGGGACATCACAAGGACACCCATCCCCAGAGCACAGCCAGCCCCTGGGTTTAACACCACCTTCACCAGCAGAGCCATTGCAGGGAGGGACAAGGATGCAAAGTTCCCAGGTAATTTGGTGTTCTTTCCCTTCCTCCTCACTGCACTTCCATAAAAATCATCAGCTAAAAAAACATCTATCTGTTGAAAGCATGGAGGATGTTTTTCAGGGTAATTTTACAGGAGCATCTCGGTTCTCTTACAAACCAGCATTAAACCAGGCTCTTTCTGTATTTTCCCAGGTTTTCCTCCCCAATCCCTGGGTTTCTGTTCTGTTTGTGTGTGAGAGGGAATTTCTCCTCTCCCAGGCACACCCAGGGCCCAGCACCTCGTTAGTTGTCAATGACTTGGTGAAGGTTTCAAAGCCAGGAGCCCACAGGGCCACACAACCCACGGGGGAATTTTATTCCCATTTTTCTGCTGTGAAACTGAGGCAGAGAGATCTTCCAGCTCCTGAGAAGAAGCGCTGTGCAGAGGATGGGGAGGAGGATCCCTGGTTAATTAGAGCTATCTGAGAACACTGAGAGCATCCCAATCCTTCCTGGGGGGAGTGAGGAGCAAGGCAGGGAGGGAACTGTTCATCCCCAGCCGGGCTGGGGCAGAGCAGGGCACCTCCCTGGCCCTCAGCTCAGCGATGGGAGCACATCCCAGTCCAAGATTTGGGCATTTAGACCCAAATGAGAGGTGGGGAGAGCCCAGGCAGAACCTGCATCAGCACAGAACGGCCTGGATTGGGGTTTGCCTCCCCAAAATGCAGCAGGTTGGCATTTCCCCCCTCCAGTCCCCGGGCTGGATGCTGGTGCTGAGCATCAGATCCCTGCTGAGCATCAAATCCCTGCCAGCTCCTGCCCTTTCTCCACCCCAGGCTGTGGCTCCTGAGGTTCCTGACTGGACCTGCTCCCCCAGAAGAGCTCCAGGGATTTGCAGAAAAGCAGAAAAGCAGCTCCTGTGGCAGGAGGGAAGCGCAGGGATCAGGAAAACAAAAATCTGTGCCGCAGAAGTTCCTAAACTTCTTGCAACTCAAGCCTGTGTCAAAGGGATTTTCACCATATAAATGAGAATATTCTCCCCAATTGCTTTTTACTCATTTAAAAAGTCCCTTTTCTAATGGTGCAGGCCGTGTTTGCTGCTCACAAGCTCCCAAGCAATTTATTCCAGCCATTTTCCCCCCACAGCTGCACAACCAGAGAGAAATTCTCTTCCCAGCAGAGGCAGAAGAAAAGGATATTTGTCTTATTATGTCTGGGTAAAGCTTATCTGCTTGTTTGCTGCTCAGAATTATATTTACAGAGCACAACAAAGGCAAAGCCGAGTGCACTAATTGCTGTTGCTCAGGTGGAATATTTTCTGCTCACCCTGAGCCCTGCATCAGTGGGGCTTTATACTTTATCTAGCATGAGTGAGCTCCACAGAAGGGCTTTATTATTCACCCATCACTGCTGTTTCATTGCCACTGTATTTTTCTGAAAGAAGGCAGAAAAACCTCGATGATTTCTTGTGTGTCGTTCTGCTTTTCAAACAAGGCTTGCTGATGGGTTTTCTCGAGCTCATTGCACGTGGCAGACAAATACATCACATTTAAATCAGCCTCATTCGGAGCACGCAGATGGAGGCTCCTCCAGAGGGGAAGCTCTCCACAGCCAGGTGCTTTACATCCTCCCCACACTGGGCTCCACATTCCCAGGCTCTCCAGGGATTAGCACAGTGCAAAAAAAAACGCAACCCCCCCAGCAGAGAAAAACCCAAAAATCTTTTGGTTTTTCTGTCTTGTCAACACCACAAATCCTCATTTTACCTCTGCTCCAGATTATTTGGCTACAGAGCATCTCCCCAAGCCTTTGTGCACACAGCAGAGCCCAGGTCAGGCTCCAGCTCCCAGCACTGAGGGTTCAGGACCTGGAAGGGGGGCTGGAAATGGGGCAAATTGTTCTGTAGAGAGGATCAGTTGGTGGCATTTACCCTGTCCCCCCTTTCCTTGGGGAAGGGAAGAACATCCCAAATGCAGCTGGAGAGCCTTTGACATCCCCTGCCCTGCTCCCCAGCCACCTCCTGGGGATTAACTCATCCCAAAGGCACTTGGCTCTGCTTGGAGGAATTTTATGGCTTTTGCAACCCCCTCAGTGGGACCTGGGCCCGGGGGATCCTCGTGTGCAGCAGGGTCTGATCCTGCAGGGTGTCACAGACCTCTGCAGCCAGCAGAGTTGGCAAATGCATCCCTCTACAGCAGCCACCCCCTTCCCTAATGTAACCTCTTGTCAGCCTTGTTAGAGAGCAGAGCTGCAAGGGTTTAAACAAAGCCTTGGTTTTGCCAGGCCCTGCTCCCACCAGCTCAGCTGGGGCGTTTTGTGCAGAGGGGAACTGAACCCCACTTTGTGCAGAGGGGAACTGAGCCCCACTTTGTGCAGGGGGGAACTGAACCCCACTTTGTGCAGAGGGGAACGAACCCCACTTTGTGCAGAGGGGGAACTGATCCCCACTTCGTGCAGAGGGGAGCTGAACCCCACTTTGTGCAGAGGGGAACTGAACCCAGGCTCTGCTGGCTTCACTGGCAGCCCTGGGGCAGAACCCCCCAGTGCCAGCAGCTCTGGGACCTTCACCCCCTTCACCCCTGCAGCCCTCCCGGCCCCAGGAGCGAGGATGGAGAGGAGCTGCTCCACAAACCCCACCGTGGGCATGTGCTGAGCAGGGTGTGGGTGCTGGGGACATTCTGGGGCTCTGAACCTCCTTCCTTCCACCCCCCACCCATCCCAGAGGGGCTGGAGGGCACTTATTGATTAAAACCTTCCCAGCACGGAGGCATTTCCTTGATGTGGGGGTGCTGAGGTGCCTCTGGTGCTGCAGGGACAGCAGAGGTGACCCTGGCCGGGTGCTGTCACCTCTCAGGGAGCCCCAGCCGTGGCTTAACACAGTCATGAGGTGTTAGTGACCCTCTTTAATGACCCTCACATTGGTTAAACAGAAATTAAAAGGCAGAGATGAGCAAAAGCTCAGGTGTGGGGTTGATCTTGCCCATCCTGCCCCTCCCAGGTGAGGCACCCCTCTGTCCACAGGCAGGACTCGGCAATATTTGCTTTTTCTGGGCATTTAGGCCATTTTTCGGCCAGGGGAAGGGACAGGGAGGCTGAGCCCGACTTCCCCTGGCATCAGCTCCTGTTCTCATCCTGCCTGTAGCCCCAGAGAGGAAATTAAACGGCTGATAAGGGAGCTCCTTCGGCAGCGAGGGAATATTCTGTGCTAGCACAGAGATAAAGTGATATTTCTTCCAGCTCTGCCAAAGGCTCGGGAGTGAGATGGGGGTGAAATTCCACATTTATAGAGGTTTTATAACTCTTACCTGGGCTGCAGGATAACCATCAGCCTCACTCACATTTCCTCCTCGGAGAGGTCACGGCAGCACAAAGAGAGAGGAGTCTATTAAGAGAAGCCAGATTAGCTCCAGTATCCAGGGCAATTTTGTGGCTTTGCTGGCCCAGGGCAGCCCAGGGTGATGGGTGCTGCCTTGTGGGGCCCTTCCAACAGCCCCGTGTGCCCCAGCCCCAGGGAGATGGGCCAGAAGCTCCTCACTCCACAATCTCCCCAGTGTGCAGAGGGTTTGCAGTGCCCCGTGGTCCCACCCAGGGATGTGAGCCCTACACCCCCATCCCCTGCCCTGCAGCTGCAGACCCTCTGAGAGCAGTGACAGAGCCCTGGGTGCTGCTCCCCTGCAGCTGCAGACCCTCTGGAGAGCAGTGACAGAGCCCTGGGTGCTGCTCCCCTGCAGCTGCAGTGGGGTGCAGGGGAGAGCTGTGCCTGACCCCAGCAGTCACCCCAAATCCTCTCCTGGAGGGACTGACCCCATCCCTCTGTGCACCCCCAGCTGGGAATGGGGGGCAGAAGCCCAGTGGGGCCCTCACACCCCACCCCACAGCTCAGTGCAGAGCCACTGTGCCCCCACCCTGGCCTGGGGGTCCCTGACCTTCTGTGAGGGATTCAGTGGGAGAAAAGAGGGGAGCAGGGATGTCCCACACGTGGAAGGAGAGTGGCATCTCCTCCAGCCCTGTGGGATCAGGGGTTTGTCCCTGAACCCCCCTCCCAGGCACATGGGTGAGGAGGGGATGCTGCGGGATGTACCCACACCCCCCTGAGCTCTGCACCCAAACCCAGCACCCAGCCAGGGCCCCGCTCCCTGGGACCCATGGGGACACCCCAAAAGGTGCCAAAATCCCCTGGAAAAAGCCAATGAGTGGTTGGAGGTCTCTGTATCTTCAGCAGAGCCGAGGGGAGGCAGCTGGAAAGGAAATGCAAAAGTCCAGAGCTGGTCAGTGCCACGAGCAAAGAGAGTCCTGGCTGCTCCAGAGCCCTGGGCAGGTGCTGTCAATGCTTTGAAAGGAAAGAAATTAAAAAGAAAGAAATCTCTCTCAAACAAAAGCAAAATCAGGGCTGCAGCCACCTTGGGCAGCCAGGCTGAGCACAGGGCATAATATTCACATTAAATTAATTTTGCTTCAGGGAACAATATTCACATTACAATTGGTGCATCCTTTGAATGAGGTGTCTCAAGCCACTGCCACCAGTCAAAAGTGAGGTCAGCAGGTGGCTGAGGTGGCTTTGCCCACATTCCCTGACCCCAAACCCCACCAATCCACATCAGATTTTTTGGGGGGAGAAGCAGGAGCCTCCCCTGTCCCTGAGCTGGGGCCTGCCAGCGTTGCAGCAATGCCTGTCAAAGCAGACCCCCCTTCTCCAGCTCATCCTTACCTGGGGAATTGTGCTGGGATACAGACTGTGCATATTTAATGTGCAGTTATTTGCACAGAAAGGGAATCACCCGATGTGTGTGACCTCCATCCATCACCAGGTCCCACCCAGGACCCCCTGTGGAACCCCAAAACCAAATGTGAGTCCCACCCTCCATCCCAGGGGAACAACTGACCTTGGGCGAGTCAGGCCCACAGATCAGATTTCTCTGGGGGTTTTCCACTTCTCCCCTTCAATTCAAGCACGTTCTTTTCATGACAATGTTTAATTATACAGCATTGAGCTGTATTGTTGTAATTAGCCCGTGGTTAAATGGTCTTGACTGTGAGGGCACCTGAGAGTCTTCGAGGGACAAAAAGCTCTGGGTGTTCTCATGGGAATCTTTCACAATTCCAGGGGCAAAATCCATCATTTCTCAGCAAACCCAACCTCCAGACAGCATCACTCTGACCCCCTGCCCAAGTGGGGAGTCAGGGTGCTGAGGTCCCTCCGTGTCCCCCCCATCCTGGCTGGCACCGGGCTGGGCTTTCCCTCCCCTTTATGAATATTTTGAGTTATTGCCCGGCAGTGACCCAGAGCTGCTCCTTTCCCGGGTGCCAGGGTGGCAGGGAGGGCTCTGCCCAGCTCCCCTGGGAGCTGCAGCCACAACACCCCAAACCCAGCCCTGGGCTCTGCCACCCCCCCAGAGCCCTGAGCTCCGTGCTGGGAAACATCCCCAGGGATTGCTCCCCAGGACATTCTCCCCCTCAGCATTTCCTCGGCATTTGGGATGTGATTTTGTGGCATTTCCCTCTGGCAGGGGGTGGGGAGACAGCCCAGGGCCCCCAAACCTGTGCCAAGCTCAGGCTGCCCACCCCACACCTGGAATCCACACCCCAAACTCTGAGGATTACACAAAATATTAAAAAACAACCCCAAAACTACCCAGAATAAAAGGCAAAGTCACTCAGGCTATTTTCCTCTGCAGCAATGGGGTTTTTTTTTTGGCTTCTTCATTTTGAATCTGCACCAAGGAGCAGCTCAGCCCTGGCTGGAGGTGCCACCTCCCCCTGGTCCATCCCCCCCCAGCAGACAAAAAAGCCAAACTCCTTTTAAAGCACTTTTTTTTTCTTTTTTTATTGATTTCATTGAAAACAGAACAAGAAAATGATCAGAGCCAAAAGGCTGCTTCTTTAAAACTGTCAAAAACATTAACAGAAAAAAATAATAATAATAAACATGATGGCATTATGAATGTTCTAGAAGAGA
>VZRZ01000246.1:82316-121493 GCA_013398175.1 Climacteris rufus | reverse complement strand
AAAAAACAACCAACCAAAAACCAACCAAACCAACAAAAAACCAACCAGCAGAACCCGCCCTGGGGCTGTGCCAAGCAAACCCAGAGCCAGCACCTCCCGCTCCCTCCCCACTGCCAGAAACAAAGTCCCATCAAGTATGCAGAGTTTGTTTTGGGCGAGCTGGGGTGCCCTGGCTGGGGCTGCAGTCACTGAGCAACGTCCCGGGGACGGGAGCCCCTCCCTGGGCTCTGGCAACGCTCACACGCTCAGGGAGAGGCCAGGACAGCTCGGGTGGCAAAAGGAAACGCAACAGCCACCCCTCCACAGGCAGCTGTGAAACCCAGCAGCTTCCCAGGAGCAGGGAGGGGAGGACACCACCACGGAGGCAGGATTTGCTTCTGCTTATTCCTCAAGTAACAGTCGGTGGCACAGCCCGAAGCGCCACGAACCCTTGGCTTTCCTTGAGCGGGAGGGGGGAAAATTCTTCTTTTTTTTTGTTTTTTTTCTTTCTTTTTTCTTTTTTTTTTTTGTGTCTTTTTGTGGTGGTTTTTATTTTTTTTTTCTTTCTCTTGAAATGGAAATTCATACAGTCTGTGAATCTCTAGGGGTAAGAGTCTGTGGGGAGCAGGGCCTCAAAAGGGGCCGGCGGCGGCGGCCGAGCTGGTGTCGGGGAGCCCGTTCTCCTGCGTGTCCTGGGCCGAGGTGCTCGCCTGCCGCTGGGCCAGCGCTGAGCTCGAGTGTTTGCACTTGGGTGAACCACACTGACAGCTGAAGAATTTGCCTTTGATGTCCCAGAACCTGTCCCCGTAGTCAAAGCTGCAAGAGAGAGACACAGGCGGGGTCAGGAGGGAAAGGGACCGGGCAGGGGTGGCAGAGCTTAGAGCTGCCACAGCTTCAGAGAGTCCCAGGATGGTTTGGGTGGGAAGGGACCTTAAAGATAATCTTGTTCCATGGGCAGGGACACCTTCCCTCAGAGTTCCACCCAACCTGGCCTTGGGCACTGCCAGGGATGGGGCAGCCACAGCTGCTCTGGGCACCCTGTGCCAGGGCCTCCCCACCCTCTTTGCAAAAGACTTCTTCCTTCAATCTAATCTAATCTAATCTAATCTAATCTAATCTAATCTAATCCTGCCCTCTGGCACTGGGAAGCCATTCCCTGTGTCCTGTCCCTCCAGCCCTTGTCCCCAGTCCCTCTCCAGCTCTCCTGGAGCCCCTTTAGGCACTGGAAGGAGCTCTGAGGTTTCTCTGGAGCCTTCTCCTCTCCAGGTGAGCCCCCCCAGCTCTCCCAGCCTGGCCCCAGAGCAGAGGGGCTCCAGCCCTTGGAGCAGCTCTGTGGCCTCCTCTGGGCTCTCCCCAGCAGCTCCACATCCCTCCCGTGCAGGACGCCAGGGCTGGGGCAGCTCTGCAGGAGGGATCTCACCTGAGCAGGGCACTGGGGCAGAATCCCCCCTCCCCTGCTGCCCACGCTGGGGGCTCAGCCCAGGGGGTTTCAGGGCCAGGCCAGGCCGGGCCTGGGGCTGTGCAGAGCTCCAGGGGACAGAGGATCCTGGGGACAGCAGCCCTGCAGCAGGGGCAGAGCTCTGTCCCTCCCCATGCTGGGGCACCTACCCGATCTCCTCTCCAGCCTCTATGTGCCTGGTGCTGAAGAAGGCGATCCTGGGGAAGCGTAGGTCCTGGTGGGACATGAACACGCGCACGGGGATGAGGTTGGGCTCGCACAGGTGGTTGATGAAGCGGCTGATGTTGCCATAGAATCGGGCGTCGATGCAGTAAACCTCTCCGTCCTGGGCGGGGAGACACGGGGCAGCTGTGTCAGGGCAGCCCGGCCCCGCCCGGCTCGCACAAAGCCAGCGATCACCCTCGCTCTCTCCAGTCACACTCCACGAACAGGCACTCGCTGTGGGTTTACAGCACTGCAAACACTCACACACGCTTTTACACCCAACAGCAGCCTGGAAATGCGGCTTTGTGCACAGCACTCTGCCCACACCAGCCCAAGGACCTGTTCAAACACCATGACATTGGCACACCAGTTCTCCCAGCCCAAGCACCAGTTCGGCACCACGGGATTGATGCTGAGTGCAGACACCTTATGGGTACCAACCACTGGATAGGAGAACTTCATCTGTTCTGTCCTCTAATTGAACATGACAGCTTGGAAACACAAAGCCAGAGCCTCGAGAAAACACGGCGTTTTGTAGATAAGAGTGAAAGTGAGAACACAGAAATTCCCTTTCCAGAGAGCCCAGAGAGCAGTAATACTTTGTTTTCCTTGAAAATAAAAGAACCCCCCTCAGGGCTTTTTTATTCCAGCAGAGAATGACTGTGCAAAGCAGAGGCTTTAATTACAGAAGCTAATTTCAGTTGCAAAGAGGCCAAAAGCAAAAGGATCCATTAGTGGTGCTCCAAGTCCCTTTTGGACAAGCACCTCGGATCGTTAATGGCTGAGCTGTGCCAGGTCACACCCAGGGGTGCAGGAGCACAGGAAAACAGCCCAAAAACTGGGGGAGGCCTCACCCCACACGGGCCTGGATCACAGAGAGTGTCACCAGCTCTGATTTCATAAACAGATGATTTCACTCCCTGAGTTTCATCCANAAAACAGCCCAAAAACTGGGGGAGGCCTCACCCCACACGGGCCTGGATCACAGAGAGTGTCACCAGCTCTGATTTCATAAACAGATGATTTCAGTCCCCCTGTTTGATCCGTGCTGGGGCAGGATGGCAGCACCCACTCCCACATCCAGCGGTGTGACACAGGACCTGGGACACTCAGTGATCCACCCCACATGAGGATCTGAGTGACAGCTCAAGGAACAACACAAATGACCACCCAGGCACTCTCACAGCAGCACAAATCCATCCACACCATTCCTTGGAGACACCAGGACCTCCAGGGCTGGGATTCACACCCTTGCTAATCCCACATCACTCCAGAGGACACAGAACCCGCTGTCTCTGCCCTGCCCTTCTCTGCCCAGCCGATGGGCAGCTTTTAACCACCCCTCAAAGACTTGGTGCCTAGTTTTCTAGGGATGCTCCACCTTGGTCTCCCCTCCTTGCTTCCCTGAAGGCTTCCCAGGGGCCACCACAGAGGTTCTCCCTCAGGGCTGCCACAAGAGACAGGGCAAGGCCCAGCTGGGCTCCTCCTCATAAATGCACAAACCAAGCTGAAGCCCCTTCCAACTTCTTAATTACAGTTTGCCCCCCTGTTTTCAGACCAGACTCGTTTTTTATTTGTTTTCAGCTCCTGAATGTGTGTTGCTTTAAAAAAAGGACAAAAACTAAAGCAAAGCTTCTTTTTCACAAGTTGATGACAGAAACAAGACAGGGAGTATTTTACAGCCTTCCTTGGCAGCCACCCCACTCCTCTGAGTCCCCAGCTCACCATTCTCCTCTTCTCCTTTCCCAGGGGAAGTCTGAAGTCATGGCCTTGCTTAAAAGTTTTGAATTGTACTTTGCAAAGCTCTGAGAGCCCTCACAGAGCAGTGCAGGGGAACAAGGAGCCTCAAGCCCCTGCCAGGATATCTGATGGATCCTCAGAGTGAACGGGGTTTGTTGTTTTTTCAGTCCTCCAGCTCACCATCACTTCATGAAGAACTCACAGAGCTGCCAGTCACTCAGGTGCCAGGTATGGGAGTACCAAAACCTGGCCAACCAACCTCAGGATGCTCCAAGGGGTGTGACAGAAGAGCATCTTGCTCCAAAGTGGTGAGGGCAGCACGTGCTGGTTCTGCTGCCCTTTGAGCCAGCCCTAAGTCTCACCTCAACCACGTTTCCACCAAAGCCCAGCCACCGTGCTCTCTGCAGGGTTTTGCTGTGTTTTATGGAGATAAATGTTTTCAGGGCTCTTTTGGAGAGGCAAGGCCTTGGCTTTGTGTGGCTGGAGGCCTGCAGGCACTGTACCTTGTTGTCCAGGTCGAAGAGGTAGGAGTCCTCCTCACGGACATCGGCCTCGGAGTCGGAGATGAGCTCCCCCACGTACCTGTGGAGAGACACACAGCAGTGAGCTGCTCCTGTCAGCACAGCTCAAACAGCTCTTTTTGGGAACAGACAAACACAGGGATGCAGCCCAGCCCCAGCAGGGCACCCTCAGCCACAGCAGTGCTGGTCAGCTCCGAGCCACCCAGGCAAATGAAGCTCTGCCAACTTCCAGCAGCTCAAATCTGGCTCCAAACTGCAGCTTTTCAGGGCAACACTTCAATAATATTAAAAATTGCTTTAATAATATTAAAACCACTTTAATATTAAAAATTAATTTACATTTTTCCTGAGGGCTAAGTTTCCTTTGCAAATCTCTTTGTTGGCCAAGATCAACACATTAATCCAATTCTCCTTAAGCTGCTGGTCAGACTCAGACACTCCCACAACCACTGCAGTGTTCACATCCCAAAGCAAAACATTTGTGTCTGCCCCTCCTGTGTTTTCCAAGGTATTTGGACCAATTATAAGCTACACAACTTAATAAGTTTTGGTTTAATACTTTTAGGTCTAACCTAATGTGGCAGGATCCCTGGAAGGATCTGGGCTTTGTTCTCAATCCCTCTTGAACCAGAATAAATCCAAGCTGTTTTCCCAGCCACAACCCAGCTAAAACCAGGAGTTAGGCAGGTGATAAGCAGGTCTTCCAAGCAGAATGAAGCAGGTGCAGCTTGGCCTGGGCTTGCTGAGAAGGACCAAATACACCCCCCACCTCTCACAGCCAGAGAGGTGCTGGGTTTGATGCTGGGTTTGGTGTTGCAGGAGTCCCCACAGCACTGGTGTTCCACCATCTGTCTGCCTGTCTCCATTTTAAACAGTTTTGGACTGTCAAGGTTCAACACTTCCTGCCCTGACCTCCTTGTAGTCAAAGCAAGAGACTCAGAGTGGAGGTGCTGAGGGAGGATGTGAGGAAAAGCAGCAGCACAGCAGCTTTCCAAGTGTCCAAGGCCAGGCTGGATGGGGCTTGGGGCACCCTGGGACAGTGGAAGGTGTCCCTGCCCAT
Source organism: Climacteris rufus (assembly GCA_013398175.1). Classification (NCBI taxonomy): domain Eukaryota; kingdom Metazoa; phylum Chordata; class Aves; order Passeriformes; family Climacteridae; genus Climacteris; species Climacteris rufus. The sequence goes on along the minus strand of VZRZ01000246.1, from coordinate 116,530 downwards.
GGCAGGGGGTGGAAGGAGATGGGATTTAAGGTCCCTTCCAACCCACACCAGTCTGCATTTCTGTGATTTTGGTATGTAACTGTTCCCAGCCTGCAATGAAGCACTAATTAATTGCAAGCAAAGGATTGACAATATGAATAAATAATTCTTTACAGCACCAAGAGCACTCCCATGACCAGAAGCTGCTCTCACAGCATTCCTGCAGCTCTAAGGCACATTCCAAGTGCTCACCAATCCCCCTGGGGCTCAAGGCAGCATTTACCTCCCAGGCTGGGGAGGAGGAGAGCCAGGAAACAAGAACCTGGAGGGGATCCCTGTGCTCTGTGACCAGGGAATGTTTGGCTGCAGTTCCCACCTGGGAGTCTCCTGTTTGCCCTCACTGCTCTGCTACTGAAATCACCACTCCTTGGTGGCCTAAAGCGTGGGAAGGTGATGGTCAGAGAGGGGAGAAATTGCTGTGGAATGGCCCAGCAGGCAGCAGCAGCTGAGAACAGCTGAATAATTCTGCCCAGAGAGGCTGCTCAGGGACAGCCACTGCAGGTTTGTAACTCCATGAAACAAAACACCACAATCTAATTAAAAATGGTTGGTTTGATGCTCCTTTAAAGACTGTTCCTGTAACTCATTTCCTTTCCAAAGCTGTTTACAGATACAAACAGGTCCCTGATTTCCCAGGGCCAAAGTTAGGGAAGGATGTGCAAGGGGTGCACGTCCCTACCCAGAAAAGAGCAGGAGCATCAGCCCTTTCATTTAAGAACTCCTGTGGCCAAGGCAGTGTCTTTCTCCCCAGCAGCCTGTTCAGCACCCTGATGGCAAAGAACCCCACCCCAGAGCTTTACACAGCCTCCCATCACTGCCCAGACAGCAGTGAGGGTGGAATTGATGATCTTGGAGACCTTATCCAGCCTTAATGATTCTATGATCAGAGTGCACCCCATGCAAAAACCAGGAGCAGCAAGAAGTCCCTAGCACAGGCTCCAGTGCTTTCCATGGGCTGTGGGAGACAGGAGACCTGGGGCTTCTCTGGCTGAAGCTGTGGTTAAAATACCTGGCTAAAATACCTGGTTAAAATACCTGGTTAAAATACCTGGCTTGATGCAGTTGGTACCTTCCTAAAGCATCACTGTAACTGAAAGCAAATATTCAAAAACCACACAATGGATGCAAAAGGAACAGACCAGATGCTGACAAACCTCTGGTTTCTGCATCCCACTAATTCCCAGCCTCTCCAAGAAAAGCCAGCAGCAGCTGTGCTGCTTCCAGAAGGAGCAGTTCCACCACCTACCAACTGAGCACCAACAGAACACAGCCCACAGCAGCAGCAGCAGCACAGGGTGAGCAACAGCAGCTTCTGAACAGCAACAAATTCTGAGGCCAGGGAGAAAACTGCCCGTGAGCACAGCCCTGAGCATCTGCAGAGCCTGGAACCTCCATGGGAGCCCAGTGGGACACAGGGGTGGCCCTGCCACAGCTCCCCTTGCCAAGCTGCTGCTCCCAGGACTGTGCTGAAGGTACAGGAGGCAGCTCCAGAATCACAGAATCATCAAGGTTGGGAGAAACCTTCAAGGTCATCGAGTTCAGTCGTGAACCCAGCACCACCACAATCACCCCAAACTGTCCCAGCTGCCACATCCAGATGCCTTTTGAGCATTTCCAGAGATGGGGACTCCAACACCTCCCTGGGCAACTCATTCCAATGCCTGACCTCTCTTTCATCAAAAAGACATTTTCTAATATCTGACCTGAACCTCCCTTGGTGCAACTCGAGGCCATTTTCCCTTGTCCTGTCCCTGTTCCCTGGGAGAAGAACCTGAATCCCCTGGCTGCCCCTCCTGTCAGGGATTTGTGGAGCCAGAAGGGCCCCCTGAGCCTCCTTTGCTCCAGGCTGAGCCCCCCCAGCTCCCTCAGCCCCTCCTGGTACCATGAAGAGTTATGGAATAAAGGTTCTCCTTACACCAACACAATTATCCTTCCACTGGACAAAGCACCTGCCTACTCAGGGCTCTAATCCATGTAATGGAAAATGCTCTTCCAGAGGAGCTGATCCCAGGATCTGCTGTGCCCTGGCAGCCCTGGGCACTGGCAGCAGTGGGGCTGCTTTGCCAGAGAGGAGGAAAAGAAGGAACCAAGTCCACAAGCTGCTCATGAAGAATCACAGGGAGGACATCAGTGCAGCTTCCTCGAAGAGCAGAGGACTTGGAGTGAGTAACTGAGTGTGTGAGTGATGGAAAAGATGCAATGTGGATGGGCAAAACCTAAATTAGCTCAGCTCTTTATATGCAGCTCGTTTAGCTAATGAAGAGAGTGCCTAGCACTGAAACAGTGTCAGCAGCTCCTGGCAGGGTGGGGGGCAGCCAGGCTGTGGGAGCTGCCCCCCAGGAGCCCAGTGTGCTCTGCAGTGTCTGTGCTCACCACACCTGGGCTGCCTGTTCCCTGCCTGCTCCTCTGTGGGACAGCATCCCAGCAGCATTTGGAAAAGCCAGGGCCTTTTTCCTTTGGGAGCAGTTCACTCCCAGGCTCTGGCTTGTCCCTGGGCACTGCACCAGCACACTGGGACCTTTGGTACTCATGGAAAGCCCTGCATGAGGACAGACCTGAGACACTCCCCACAAACAGCAGCTTTTGGCTTTATCTCTAAAAAAATATTTTAGCAGCTGGCAGATCCTGACATGGGAGAAATATTTTGCCAATTCACTGGATAAATGTATTTTCCTTTCTTTTTTTTCTTTTAAATACTGCAATACTCCCTCAATCCCCCACCTCAATTCCATAGCACATCAATAATTAGTTCTAAAAACCCCCAGCACCTATTTCCATGATGCACAGGAGTCCAGCCTTATTTAGTAGCATTGCAATGAAGAAAATACTTACAAAAATATTTAATGAAGTGCATACACCACTTCAAAGTCTAAAACTGTGGGGTCTGATGACAGGTTTTGCACTTGACATAAATCTGAACATTTCTGTGCCTAAGTACTTTATTGAGTCAGGGCCAAAACATGTGCTTAACCCCAAGTGCTTCACTGTTTTGCTGAATCAGACTGAAAGCAGAGCTGTGACACTGGAAAACCTCTGGAGAAGTCAGGATGGAAAGAGAGAAAGCTGTTCCAAACTGCCCTGGCCTGCAGTGTCCCATATCCATGGCAAACACGGGAGCTGAGCACATTGGCAGCACAACCCAAACGTGTTTTCCCCCCATCACTGGGGTTCCAAAGGGGGAAGAGCTGAGCACAGCTCAGCAGGACAGGGAGGGCTGGAGAAAGCTCCACACTACGAGGAAAAGGACAGAGAAGGGACTGGAGTCAGGAAGTGGAGTCAGTGGAGGCAGCTGGGCTCGATGGCAATCTGGTTTGCATGGAAACCTCTCCTTAAAGAGGAGCAAACCACCTGGGCCCTGGGGAAGTGCTGGATTTGGGAACTGATGGGTCTGCTGGGCTGGGGAAAGCTGAACAACTCAGTGCTGGATTTGGGAAGCAATGGGTGTCTGGGCTGAGGAAAGCTGAATTCAGTGCTGGATTTGGGAAGCAATGGGTGTCTGGGCTGAGGAAAGCTGAACTCAGGGCTGGATTGGGGAGCTGCTGGGTGTCTGGGCTGAGGAAAGCTGAACTCTGGGCTGGATTTGGGAGCTGCTGGGTGTCTGGGCTGAGGAAAGCTGAACTCAGGGCTGGATTTGGGAGCTGCTGGGTGTCTNCTGGGTGTCTGGGCTGAGGACAGCTGAACTCAGGGCTGGATTGGGGAGCTGCTGGGTGTCTGGGCTGAGGACAGCTGAACTCAGGGCTGGATTGGGGAGCTGCTGGGTGTCTGGGCTGAGGAAAGCTGAACTCAGGGCTGGATTGGGGAGCTGATGGGTGTCTGGGCTGAGGAAAGCTGAACTCTGCTGGATTGGGGAGCTGCTGGGTGTCTGGGCTGAGGACAGCTGAACTCTGGGCTGGATTGGGAGCTGCTGGGTGTCTGGGCTGAGGAAAGCTGAACTCAGGGCTGGATTTGGGAGCTGCTGGGTGTCTGGGCTGAGGACAGCTGACCAACTCACTCGCACACGAAGGTCCCCAGAGGAATGTCCTGCATGGTCCGCACTCCCCAGCCCATCCTCTGGGTCCGGTAAAGCTGCAACCGAGTCCTGCACAGGAGGAAACGAAGCCACGTTGAAGGCAGCACTCCATGCAAAGACAGGCAATTTTCACACAGAGATGAGCAAAAAAGGCAGCACCTTTCATCACCACACACTCCCAGAGGGTTTTCATATCCCCCCTCCTGTTGTCACACTGCAGGGAGGCTGCACTGCCACGGCTCCCAGCTGTGGGCAGGTGCTGGGATGGAAACAGCCCAGGGACAAGGGACAAGGGACAAGGGCCAGTCAGCCCCTTCTCCCTGCCCAGGTGCACACCAAGGGGCTGGGGAAGAGGGCACAGAAGGGAAGGTGCAAGGGGACTTAAGGCAGTGGAGCTGTGCAGGGAAGGGTGCTGAGGGGGAAGGCAGCGAGCTCACAGGGACTTAAGAACACCTTGATCTAAGTGCTCTGACCCCTCTGCCCTCTGCCAAGGCCAGTGCATTTAGCAATTCCATCATATCCAGCTGCCTGGCTGAAAGACAGAGAAGAAAGGCTGCAACTTGAAACTTCTTAGTGTAATAGCTGCTCTGTGGAATTTTACTGATGGGGTTTATAGGCAGAGAAATAATCTTGTAAGTCATTCTGCCTCGTGCTCAGCCAGAACTTGAGTTAAGTGCAGGATGAACAGTCTCCAGGGCTAGGGAAAGCTTCCTCTGTCCCTGAGGGAACCAAAACCCACTCCCAGCAACGCTGTTACCGGAATTAAGTGAAATCTGATGCTCACCTTAACTTCACCCTGTTGCTTTTCCCAGTACTGCTCTTCCCCCCAGTCACTCCCTCCTGCACCATCAGCTCAAACCAGGGGATGTGAATTGCATCCTCTTTGTCCACAGCTTCATGAGAGCAAACCATGACCTCAGGGGAGCAATTACCCTCAGAGAAAACAGGTCTAACACCGGGGTTTGGCCTTGGGGAAGCTCTCCCAGGTTTTGCCTCGTCCATCAGAGCAGAGCCCAGCTCAGGAGCATCGGAGCCAGCACCGGTGGCAGCGGGGCCACGGCTCCAACCTGAGCCTGCCAGCTGAGCTGGGCCAGGCTGCCAGCTGGGTAGGTGTGCTCTGCCAGGCACAGCTAATTTGGAGCAAATCTGATAAAGGAAGCACTGAAAATGGAGCAGCAGCACCCCTGTGCCAGCTGCAGCCCCAAGGCAGGAGCCCTCCCCACGGCCCCGCAGCTCTGCCCAGCACCTGACCCTACGTCCCAGCAGAGCTGCTCCCCCTGGCTCATGGTTGGGTTTGCAACCCTTCCCATCTTTCAGAGAAACACTTCAGCAAGGCAAAAACTGCAAAAGCAACAGCTCTGGCTGTACAGCTCCTAAATAAACACCCACGGAGGCACCGGAGCTCAGGAGCTTGGCAGGGAAAACCAGAGAGAGGTAAAGTTCTGTGGAAACACATCGAGTTCTTTCCTTGCTTATTTTTAACGTTGCAAAATGTCATTGAAACTACCAAGCTTGCAAAAAAAGTGTTGTCAGCACCACAAAAAAATTGCAAAAGTCTTTTTTTTTCCAGTGGGATGCCTTTGAACTTAGTGCAGTGGCAAACTTCTCCACAGCAGAGGTCTAAAGCAAAGCACTGACATTTTTAGCCAGGCACCAAAATCCCAAATGGTTTGACCTGGAGCACCAAGGCCAACAGGTAATCAGGTGTCCAGTTCAGGGGGGAGTCATGCCAATAACTTGGAAATTTGAAGCAGCCAAGTCTGGGTATGCTGGCCTGTATTTCTAAGCTAGACTGTTGGCTTACAAGATCTTCTGAATTAAGACTCTGCAGCTCTGTTGCTGTCATGTCCCTCTCAGCTCTCCCCCTGAGACAGAAACACAGAATTTTTGGGCTGTTCATGCAAACCCACGAGCCATTTGTATGTTATATGGTCAGGCTTATGAAAGAACACTGCAGTTCCCACCTGAGGGTGACATGGGCAGGGTGCAAATATTAATTGAGAGATTCACTGAGCTCATCAACCCCCTGCTGCTTCATTCCCCCTGGGAGCACACAGGCACCACTTCCATCCCAGCACTGCACGGTGGCATCGGCCCCAATTCCTGCCCTGGGTTTTGTGGGTTTGTGGGTGAGCTGAGAGTAGAGAGGCAGGAAGCTGAGGGCCTTGGGGCTGTGTGGGGAGCGCCCTGCTCACCTGAGGCCGTTCTGCACCACGCGGTTCCTGCAGGTTCTCCAGCACGAGCAGGCGTGGTTGCACTCGAAGATCAGGGGGGGCTCAGCCATGTTGAACTCAGGCAGGAGTCGGCCATCCTGAAGGACAGAGCCATCCCAGCCTGGGTTAGCTGCCTGCTCCTGGGACCCCCAAAGCAGAGGCAGAAATTCCCCCCAGTGTAACCACAGCCCAGAGAACCCTGAGGCGCCCCAGCCTCCCCCAGAGCAGCCTCAGAGCCCAGGTTCTGCAGTGGGGTTGCTCTACCCTGACAGCAGCACACCCTCCTGTCACCCACAGCTGACAAACCCCAGGACACTGTAGATTTTTGCTGCCTGGCATCACCCTACACACCACTAAAAATACACCTCACAGGGCTGTACAGAAAACTGGTGTGCATCATCATCATTATTATCATTTTGCTGTGCTGGAGGGGAGAAGTGGATGCTTAGTCTGCCTCTGGAATAAAGCCTAAACTTTCAGAGTCCAAGGCCAGGACACCCAAATTCTCTGAACCACACTACCTTCCCAAATAACACTCCCCAAAAAAGAGACAATTCAATTATTTACCAACACACAGGATTAAGGAAGTGATAGATGCAATTTATCATATTTAACAAACTTGGCTTTTAAGGCTTGAAAGGTGTAATCACCTATTAATGTGTAAATAAAATGGCTACAAAGGCAAGAAAGATGCCAACATTCCCCCTGGGAGAAACCTGCAGAGATTCACAGAACTTCTGATCTTAGCAGCACCTGCCCAAATACAAATCTCAAAACCTCCCTGGAGGGTTGAAGCACTTACTCAAAACAAACCTGACTTCTGGCAATGAGGCAGTGCAAACATCTTTACTTTGCATTCATCCAGAAGAACCACAAGAAATAAAAGCAGATAAAAAGCCAATCTCTCTCTACTCCCCTCCCTTTGTTTACATACTACAGCACTTTCCATGTTGCTCTGAAATGGGAGCTGATTTCATGCATGGGTTATTAACTGCTCCCTATCACATGGGTGTAATTAATGGCTCAGTTGGCACGAGAGGAATACAAATAAATAACACAAGAAAAGCTGCCCTGAGCACACAGTTTGTATTATCACATGTCTCAGAGCTGAGACTACAACTTTAGGCATTTTAAGTCAAGAAGAAAGGAGTTGGAATTACAGAAGCACGGAGTGGTTGGGGTTGGAAGGGACCTTAAAGCTCAGCTTGTTCCACCCCCACCATTGGCAGGGACACCTTCCACTGGGCCAAGCTGCTCCAAGCCCTGTCCAACCTGGCCTTGAGCTGTGCAAGGAACTGAAGGAGGCAGAGCTGAGCTCTCCCACCCTGGTGTGGCCCAGGAGGGGTTCTGTCCTCACCTTGTCGTACCAGCAGCGCATGCTGAGCTGGCCACACATGCAGTTACTGGAGGAGCAGTCGTCTATACAGACACAATACTGCAAGAGAAGCAAAGGGTTAATTCCACACCACTCACACAACTGAGACAGCACCCTGTGACTGGGTCAGGCAGGAAACCACATCTCCTGCTCTTGCTGCAGCTTTTTAGCCAGAAGGATAACCAGCTTCATCACTCAGCGGCAATTTTACTCCATTAGTTATTTCTGTGTGCAGTGAGCAGCAAAGGACTCTGGCTTGCAGGGAAGGATCTCATTCTGAGCCAGCTTCACTGCTCATGAGAGGATGTCCCCCTGTCACTAACCTTGCCCCTATGAGCTGTTCTCCATACTTGAGGACAAGGAAAGCTCCAAGGTGGGACCAGGGCTGGGAGATGAAGCAACTGTGCTGTCTCAATCCCCCCCTGCTGCTTCCCAGTCCAGCTGGCTGCTTCTCCAGCATCCCCAAGCCAGCACAGTCCCACCACCAGATGCTGCACAACAGGGGCTGGCCATGGGAAGGTCACTTCAGCCACCTCAGAGCTGTGCCCAGGGAGGGCTCACCCTCAGCCAAAGCTTCCCCACCCCTTCTTTCTTTACTCAGTCCTTCAAGGACTTCAGTACCACAGCCAGGACCTTGGCCTGGGTGCTGCAGTGCATGGGAAACACCATGGGGAAGGTCTCCCAACAAATCCCTGACTCTCCAGACTCAGGACAGAGGACAAGGATGAATGGCAGCCACATCAGCCAGCACCAGATGGCCACTGCTACAGCTGAACACAGAGCTTAGCTTAAGCCTCAAAAACATCAAAATCCCATCTCCTCAATCAAGAGCTGGAGGTGAGGGATTCAACCTTAGCTGGAATTTGATGGCAGTGTTAGCACTCAGCATTCCCTTTTGGAATGCCAAAGCCACTCTGAGGAGCACTGCACTGCTCTGCCTCTGACTGCACAGCCCAGAACAGGATCAGAGCACAACCCCTCACCTGTAGATGAGTGATGTTTCTGTCAATGTCCATCGGGGAGGTGACACAGTTCTGTGACACATATTTGTAGTTGCTGGGACAAGGCTCACTGTCCACGGAATTGACACAGGGGATGGGGATCCGCTCGTAACCCCGGGCAATGTCTCTGTCAGTGGGAGAAAGAATTGTCACAGAAGCAAAGTCCTCCTGAACAAGGGGCCATTCAAATGCCATCCTGGGGCAGAATTGCTGGCTTTGATCACTGAGCACTCAAAGCCTCAAAGCAGTTCAGACTAGAACAGAGTTCATGTTTTCCCACCCTGCCTTACAGATGGTTCTTTGTGCTTGTGAATATTTCCATTTGAGGATGAATTTACAAACCATGGACTGAATCAGCATGGGCTTAGTTCTTGCTAAGCTCACGCTGACCTTCAGACCAGTTTGAAAAGCTAAGCAGTTCTTTTTCAAACCAGGTCCCCAGCCTTCCCTGTGCAAGGGCTCAATTTCATGACCCACAAGCAAAGCCAGCCCTATTCTCACCTGCTCACCACCTTCTCTATCTGGGCAGGCTTCTCAGAAGATGATTCTTTGAGAGTCTTGTTCATCTGTAGGGCCACCCAGACCTGAGAGTTAAGGCTGGAGCACTGGAGCGGGGTCTCACCCTCCTTGTTCTTTAAAGTGACATCCGAGCCACGGGAAAGAAAGAGACTGCAAAACAGCAAGGAAGGATAAGGATTCCCGAGGAGAAACCAGGCAAGGAAACAAGCTGAATCACATCCTCCAGCCAGCCCTTAAGGGACGAGGAACAATCTGTAGTAGTGAATAATCACCTGAGTTTTCTTTATTAAGCATGGTTCAGTGAATCCTTCTGAAGGAAGGCGCTGGCAGAAGCCACAGACTGGAGCTCTAGGTACCCATGAGAGCTCTGGGCAAACCTTGCCATGCTTCAGGTACCTTGCTGGTACCAGCCTAACTTCAGACAGGCTTGAAACTCTCTCTGGCAGGGAAAGATATGGGGTGGGAAGAGTAGGCTGGAAATGGAAGAGTCCCACAGAAAACTGGTGTTGGACTTGGCCCTTGTTTATACTCACCAGCCTTTGGTGAGAACATGATGGCTTTATTCAGAGCAGGGATGAAGCAAAGGAAAAGCCCTGTTACCATGCAAGTTGTGGGGGAAAAAATGCTTTAATCAAGGAAGCCTGACACTTTTCCTGCACAGCCCCTCAGACTCCAGGAACACCACGTTTTCTGATCAGCAACTGGTACCTCACACCCACCGCCCCGAGAAACGAGCCCTCCATCCCCATCCTGGGCTGTGTGTGAAGGCCAAAGGCACTGCAGAGGCTCTCCTGAGGCTGCCAGGGAGAGGGAGAGCAGGGCAGGGCTGCAGAGGTTCTCTCTGAGCAGCCAGGGAGAGGGAGAGCAGGGCAGGGCTGCAGAGGGAGAGCAGGGCAGGGCTGCACTTACACCACACACTCGTAGCGGTTCTCTCGGGCTGCGATGTGCAGGGGCGAGTCCCCGTGGATGTTCACGGCGTGCAAGTCACACTTGGCTGCCAGCAGGATCTCAGCTATGTCAACACAGCCAGAAAAAGCAGCCCAGTGCAAACAAATGTTTTCCTCCTGAAAGAGAACAGAGCGGAGACTGTTTGAAACCCTGTGGCTTTGGGACCCCACCGTTGATAGGAAAAGTGGGAGCTGATGTCTTTACAAACAGTCCCATGGGTGAGGGGATGGGTGTTAATGGCTTTGGAAGGAGAATTAATGTCTGTGCCCACTGCCAGGTGCAGGTTTGTCACAGAACCCAGACTGTTTGACTCCTGAAATAGAGAAATCTGCACAAATCTGAACTTCTGAACTTCGGGGGACAATGACAGGTTCAAGGGGGGAATATGTGTCAGGCGGCTCGGGCAGTCTGCACCTCTCAAGTACCTCAGCCCTGGGGAAAGAGAGAGGGAAATGCAGCCGGGAATGAGGATAAAAAGGGGCTGCATCCTCCAGCGATGTCAGAGACCCCATGGGAAATGCCCGTGGCCTCTCCATTTATTCGGATAAAGCTACAGGGCTCCTCTGACTCCTTTTTGGACAGAAACCTGTGGTGCTGTAGATTTTCCTGACTTTCCTTGGCTCTGCACCTGCAGAGTTCAACATGTGGCTGCCATCCCCCCATTGCTGCTGCTGCCTGGGAGTGCCAGGGAAACCTGGGAGCAGCCAGGGAGGGAGTGCTCACTCCATCCACATCCACACACCAAGGAGGCTGCACACAAGCTGTGCCTCACCTTCCCTACACACACAGGCAACTCGTCTGTCTCTAAGCCACAAACCAGTCTGGATCAATGCAGGGAAGAGGTGACAGACATGGACAAACCTGCTGGAAAAGGCTGGAAGCTGAGCTTCCCCAGCCCAGCCAGCCAGGAAAGCTAGTGTGCCTCCCAGGGCTATGAAATTAAGGAGAAAAAGAGCACAGCACAAAATTAAAAAGAGCTCAGAGGGTACGTGAAGGTGCTAGAAAGAGAACCATAGCCACAGGGAAAGCCATCAGTCTGACTCCAGGCATCTCTTAAATACTGTATGTACTCATCTCTCACTAGCAGCACTGGAAATAGCTGAACACTCATCTCTCTAATGGAGATATTTTAAGGATGATGCTGTTTTCTGTTACACTGCAATTTGCAGCACACGTCGATCTCTTCCCCACGACAAGCCCTAAAGACGTCGATTAACAGTGAAATGATAGTAACGATCACCCAGCTATTTTTCTTCTTTTTCCTTTTTAAAGCAAAAACAAAGCATGTGTTTTAGTTGTCACCATTTAACTTAAGATCCAGCCTTAAATGGGGAGCTATTGCCACACATCAGGGAGAGGGAGACAACTTTTCTACAGGGCTCCTGCCTCCCTTTATGGCATCATCTAGAAAAAACCCTGATACATCCCATAGCAATCTACAGAAAACACCCACCCTGTGGGTTGCACCCACAAGCTGCAGCTCAGACAGGTCACAGACACCCGGGCTGGAGCTCTGCCTTGCAAAAAGCAGCATTACCACAACCAAAAGCATTCCTCCCAGAGGATGATGTTGCCCAGCACGAGTGACATTTGCCCTGAACCCCACCTGCAGGAGCACCCTGGATGTGTGACACACACAGCTCTAAGAGCACAGTTTTCTTTCAAGTGAATTGTTGACTGAGTTGATGTGATTTTCACCATTAACGTGTGATCTGGAAGCTGTGGCAGATCAAAGGAGGAAGTTTTGTTCAGAGTCAGCAGTGGGGCTCTGCAGAGATGTAACAGCCCAAAAAGCCACCTCTCATCCTGGCTTTTGTTTTCAGGAACAGGATTGGATCCAGACCTCTCTGGGAACTAAGTGTGCTAGGTTTGGCTGGGACAGAGGTTGGAATGGGGCTGTGGTCTGGGTTTGTGCTGAACACAGGGCTGATGACACAGAGATGGTTTTGCTGCTGAGCAGGGCTCACACAGAGCCTGTTCTGGTCCTCATGCTGGGACAGAGGCTGGGGGTGCATGGAAAGCTGGGAGGACACAGCAGGACAGTGACCCAAACACACCAAAAGGATATTCCAGACCGTGTGACATCAGGCTCAGTATATAAAGTGGGGGAAGAAGGAGGAAGGGGAGGATGTTTGGAGTTTGTTTCCCCAATTTCTGTGGGATGGGGCCCTGCTCTCCTGGAGCTGCTGAACACCTGCCTGCCCATGGGAAGTGCTGAATGAATTCCCTGTGTGCTTTGCTTGCGTGTGTGGCTTTGGCTTTCCTTAATAAACTGTTTTTGTCTTAACCCAGGAGTCTTTTTCTCCCTCTTACCCCTCCAACTATCTCCCCACCGATGGGGGTGTGAGTGAGGGGCTGGGAGGGGTTTGGTGAGGGGCTGGGGCTAAACCACAGAATCACAGAAGGGTTTGGTTCGGAATGCCCATCTCATTGCACTCTCCTGCCACAGGCAGGGACACCTTCCACTATCCCAGGCTGATCCAAGCCCTGTCCAGCCTGGCCTGGGACACTTCCAGGGATGGGGCAGGGCACTTCAACATCCTTAGAGACTCCAAGGAAACAATGGAAAACAGTATTAAGAAATAAAGAAGAGGAGCAGTGCTGATACAATGACTCTCCTGAAGAAGGTGGGGACAGGGAAAAGGAGACAGTATCTCCTTTGTATCTTCTCTGTTTCCTTGTAAATCCCTGGGAAAGCAGCTGGCACAGCCCCACACACAGCGCTGCCCATCCCACGGAGCTCCCAGGGACTCAAGCACTGGGTGCAGCCCACTCCAGCAGGATTGATGGAGGTGAAGAGCAGGCCAAGAGCCAGCTCCAGCACACTGAGCTGCCAGCCTGGCCGTGCCCTGGACATAATCAGAGGCTTTGTGCTGGTGATGCCCAGGAAAAGCCAGGCTTGTGATAGCTGCTGGCAGAGTGTCTGCCCAGTCCAGCCAGAAAACAGCAGTAGGAGCTCATTCCCCTCAAAAGGCACACAGGGTGCCCCAGAGTCACTGGCCCATGACCAACGTGGAGCTGGTAAGTCTGGACTAAAGGGGGATCTGCCTGGTGCAGTGTCCAGTGTCAGCACAGTGGACCCCAGGGGGATGGGAATCAGCAAGGCTCAGAGTTGAGTACAGCCTGAGAATTCCACAGAGCCTCCTTACAGGCTGTGACACAGCAAAAGGACATCTCCCCAGCTGGTCAACTTCTTCCCAGAACCTGGAGGAAACTCTCACCAGACACCATTCACTGTGTCAGGGGGACTGAGGCCAGAATGTCACCTTGGGCATGTCTGGGCTTGAAACAGAGATTATTTGTCACTTGTGCAGAGATTGCAGAGAGCCTTACGTTGTCCCGGATGTTGATGTCCGAGCCCTTGGCCAGCAGCAGCTTCACCAGCTCGATGTGTTTGTACTCCGTGGCCCAGATCATCGGCGTCCAGCCCCCATCATCCTGCCAGGGACAGCAAGGGGTGACACACAGGACAGACACAGCCTCCTGCTGCCTCCCCACACCCCCTCCCCTCCCCACAGCTCTCATCTCCCTCCTGCCTGCACTCTCCAGGTCCTGCAGAACTTGGAGTGAGTGGGAGCAACACACCTCAGCCAGCTGGAGTTCACTCCAGCTCAGCAGGCTGGCAGTGGATTGCAGGTTGTTCCAGTCCAGCTGATTGTCCAAAAGGCACAATGAACACCCAGGTTGTGCAAAAGCTCTTACAGAACCTCCCTGAGAAGCCTGGAGGACCTGGGATTGTCCCAGATGCAGCTCTGCCTCACCCCACACCAACGGATAAACCAAAGCCCACGGCAGTGGATAAACCCCACAATGGCAAGGGCCAGGCTCAGCCCATCCCACAGCTTGTCCATGCCCACCAGGAAAAGCACAGTGACACCCCTGAGCAACAGGCTCCAGAGCAAACTCAGGGCCAAGGAGAAACTGCAAACCAAGGGAAGTTTCCCTGAGGCTGGTGGAGGGGATCACCCTCCCTGGCAGACAGGAGGCCCCTGGAGTTGTCACCCTGCAATGACCTGGAGGTGTCCCCCAGCAGCAGGACTGCACTGAGTGAGCACTGGACAGACAGCACAGTGCTGAGACCAATCCCTGACCCGGGGAAAGCAGCTCCTCCCCAGGGAAAGGCCTCACCTGGCAGTTCACATCCATCTTGCCATTGGAGAGCAGGTACTGGACCACGTCGTAGTGCCCCTTCTTGGCTGCCAAGTGCAGACACGTGGAGCCCTCAGCATCCTGGACACAACCACAAAACAAACACTCAGGGATGCTCAGGAACAGCAGGGAAGTTCCCAGATGGAGCAGGGGACTCCAAAGCCCCCAGCCTGCCGCCAGGAGGGCAGAGAGCAGGAGCCAGGGCCAGCACTGAGCACGGGCACCAAAGAGGTGCCACCCGTGCAGAGTAGGAGGCTGAGAGTGCAAAGGGCTTTGCAAAGCCTACAGAATGCACCAGCCCCAAACCTTGGCAGTGATGCTCCCCTTTCCCAACAGCCCCTTTCCCACTCCTATCCACATGCTGGAGAGCCAAAGGGAAGCAGAAATCCCTTACACTGGTAAAGTGTGCACTTTACGTCAGAAAAGTAACCTTGTCTCAACCTGAAATTCTCACTTCTCCAGGTTTTTTGCTGGGTTTTATTAGCCCTTATCCCAGCACCAGGCAGCAGGGCACAGGGGTGTCCCTGCACAGGGCTGGGAGGCTTTGGAGAGATCACATCCCCAGCCTGCCCACATCCATCTGCCCAGACAGGAGACAAAAAACAACCCTCAAAGTTGAAAGGAAAAATGCCTTTGGGAGCTGGGAATGCAAGGTCTGGAGGAGATGGACAGGCTGTGAGTCATGATGGAGACACTCCCACACTCACACCAAAGATCTCACTGGCTGCAGCCCGACTTTTATCAGGGTTTATATCCCAAGAGCTTAGCCCACAGCAAGGCCCAGAGAGCAGGAAATAAGGAAGAGGAAACAAGACTGAAATCCTTCCAGCTAAACCCCTGGAAGCAACACTGGAAGTGAGAGCTCTGGGATGGTGCAGGGTGAGGGAGCAACTCTCTGGGCAAGGAGGGCACATCCCAGCTCAGGGATTGCACCATGTGGGCTCCTTGGGATATGGAAGGAGTTTCTATACCCCCAAAAGTGCCTGCCCCATCTGAATAATTCCACAGCTTTCCCCTTGGATTGGCAAGAGCCAAGTGCAGCTCCTGGATTTTAATGTGAAGTTTCTTCAGGTTTGGAGTAGGGCTTTTACATCCTGTGAACAGATCCACAGCTTCCCCCTGGGGAGCCCTCACCCAACCCAGCCCTGCCCTCACTGCAGCCCCAGGGCCCTGCCCCAGGTAAGGGCTGGATTTCTGATGGAAATGTCTGGAGCTGGTTCCAAACTGCAATGTTGGCTGCTTTCAGAGGCCTGATTTGGTGCACAAAACTAATTAACATAATGAACTAGTCTAGATTTCAAATGTGCTCTCAGGCTTCCAATTTGCTTTTGCAAGCTCAGAATTTATTTCCTTCCCTTCACCTGCAGAAGCACAAACTCCCCTCTTTCCTCTTCCATGGGAATAAATCAGGTGAGAGATGTCTGGAGTGCTCCCAGACACTTGGGACAGTGGCCAGCATGAATCCACACGTGCCTGTCCTGTCCTTTGCCCCTTCCCAGCTCAGAACCAGCCTCCCAAGGACCCATTTAAGGCTTGCATTGGGCAGCACTTGATACCTTGTGCAGTCCTGCCAGTTCCTTCCCAAACCCAGCCAAGAGCTGGTTCTGACAATAAGAAGTTCACATGGGGAGGGTTCCTGTGCTCCAAATAGCATCTGATTTATGGGACTAATAAATGATCTGTGTATTTTCCAAGATTGCAAAGCAACCACAGCATGCTAAAGGCAAAGAGACAGCTGCATTTGATTGTATTGGTTTAAATTGAAGGGTAAAGTTTAAAGATGGGGTTCAATTTTGCCACTGCAGCGTGACTGCAAGAATCCACATGAGTCTTTTGGAAAGGAAAGCTTCCTCTGTCATTTTTCCTGGCTTGGCAAGCCCCTAATTACCAGCCCATTTTAAAACACCACCCCAAAATTCTCATTATTAGAATCTATAGAGAAGGAAACTCTGAAATCAAACTTCACTGCAACGGATTTGTACCACTAAGGCTTAATGGCCCCCTATGAAATCAAATATCCCTGACATTTGATGCCACAAACTAATGGGAAAAGTGGCAACATTTGCCCCAAAAAGCTCATGGCCAGGACACTGCAGCAGCAAAATGAGACTGTGGCACCTCCAGTCATGCCAAAGACTCTGCTCCAAGACAAACCAGTCCATCTCCCCTCAGCCTGGGCACTTCCACCCAAAACTTCAAGGAAGAAATGTTGCACTGAGGCTTCCTCAGGAGAAAAAGAGAAGGAATAAACTGCTACCTTAGGATCTACTAGTGCTCCAGCCTTGATAAGGTATTTCACAGTTTCCAGGTGGTTGTTTTCTGCTGCTTCCATCAGGGGGGTTCTCTGGTCCTCGGAGCAGGTGTCAATGTTAGCACCAGCCTGGGGGGAGGCCAAGGCAAGGACAGGGACAGTCAGCACAGGAATGATGTGGGAATAACATTTAATAAGATGATTTTCCCTGAAATTTCGCCATATTAAGCAGGGGGAAAAAAGAATAAAAAAGAAATGAAACCAGGAAAAGAAGGCAGTGCAACTCCACCTGCTTTGGAAACAGCACATGCTGCCTGCCCCCTCTCCTGTCTTCCACAGCCAGGAAGGAGCTGCAAGGAAGCCAAGAGCTGCTATTAAATAACTCCTGTTATTAATAGACTTTGTACTCCTACTTTCTAGATATTGTTTGTGTATCAATTTGGAAAAATCAGCCTCCTCCTTCTTCCAGCAGCTTTGTTTTCCCTGGTCTATCACTTAGCCTGAAACAACCAGCTCTTCCCAATGTCACGAGCAGCAGGAACAACGTGCTCATTGCAACAGAGGCAGGAGCTGTAAAAAATATCCTGGGGATTGGCTCAGTGTTCCTGTGGAAGTCAATGGCACCATTTCCACAGAGGGCTCTGAGCACATGTTCAGTTCAACCCAGAGTGCCTCAACCAAAAGCTCACTCTTTTCCAAAACACAGCTATGTCAGGTGTATCCTGCCTGCTTTAACCCTTAGGCTGAGCTCAGGAACTGCTCAATACTTTCTTCCATGGGGTCTCACACACAGCTCTGGGCAGGCCATGCAGGTTTGTGTGTGAAGCTCAGACCTGTTCACACCGACTCAGGTTCACTGGCACAAGGAGTTGGCTCCATTGCTTCCAGGTGCCTCCCACTGAATTAATTTGTTTGGACTCTTTTACATAAGCAGAGCTATTTAAACCAGAGCAGAGAAGAGGCATTTCAAGTTTCACAAGCTGGGGCCTTTCCCAGCCTGACACTGGGCTGCTGCAGAAGCCAGGCATCAGGGAGAGACAAGATGAAGCACTTTGGAAACAAACCAGCCTTACTGATAATTGAATTGTTTGTAATATCTCACAAGTTCTGCTCCTTTTCCTCATTCCACTGCCTTCCATGCAGCAATTCCAGTGAGAGCAGCCAGGCAGGCCCATTGCTGCCTTCAAACAGCACTGAAAAGCCTCCACTTCCAGATGCTGAAAGGCACCATCCCAGCAGGATCATTTCCTGTCACTGCTGCCTTCTCAAAAGCCCTTGAAGGTTTCCCAGTCCCACAGGGTAAATAAAACACACTTCCAGACACTCCAGACCAGGTATGCCAGTACAAAAAACTGTAACTTTTTTAATCCTTCTTTTATCTCTGCACATCATTTTGGAGCAGACTCAACCACAGCACCATGGTCTGGACCATCCTCCCTGAGTTAGAATCCCAATCTCAATAAACCAAACTTGTCTCTTTCCTCCTCTCCTTTCCACATGTGGGACATTTACAGTGCAGAGGAAAATCCTGCTGGAATTACTCAGCTTTTGATGGAAGGGAAGACAGGCTCTGGCAGGTGCAGCCTCCAGAGCCTCGCTGCCCTTGCCACAAAGAGCAACCTGGCAGCAGCTTGGAGATCTCCTGCAGCCTGCCAGCACATCTGGCTGTGCTGGCACATCTAGCAGTGCAGTCAGGCTGTGCTGGCACATCTGGCAGTGCACCAGCCTGTGCTGGCACTGGCACATCTGGCAGTGCACCAGCCTGTGCTGGCACATCTGGCAGTGCAGTCAGGCTGTGCTGGCACATCTGGCAGTGCACCAGCCTGTACTGGCACTGGCACATCTGGCAGTGCAGTCAGGCTGTGCTGGCACATCTGGCAGTGCACCAGCCTGTGCTGGCACATCTGGCAGTGCAATCAGCCTGTGCTGGCACTGGCACATCTGGCAGTGCACAGCTCTGGCTGTGCTTAGGCACACTTCCCACCTGCTCCACAGTGCCCTGTACCAAAGCTCCTGGCCTGGAGAACAGCCCAGCAGGACAACCTCAGGCCTGTCCTCCAAGCCCTCACATGACCCTGCTCCTCTCCTCCCTCAGCAAACCCTAGGACTGAGGTTTTTCACAGGAGGGATTATTCAGTGCTGATTTTCCATCTTCAGCCATGTGGGGCAGGAGACCAAACCCCACAGCAAGTTGCTTGTGCAGAAGAAGAGAAGTGCAGACAGACCTGAATGAGCATATGGCAGATGTCCACGTGGCCAGACTCAGCAGCAGCATGGAGAGGGGTTCTCTTACTCTGATGCTCCATTTTAAAATTAGGGTCAATCCCATCCACTGCAAAACAGGGCAGAGACACTTTCAGCCACAGTTCAGAGATTGAAGTGCACCAGGAGAATCATGTCTCAACTAAAGGCTTTTACAGGATGAGTTCCCAGCCCATGCTCAGCCCTGCTCATGTCTCACTGCCCACTGAAATCAAAAAGATCTCAGGGCAGTCCCAGGGACATTCAATATGCAACAGCCTTCCAACCCAGAGCTTGGAAACACCATGGAATCCAATACCTTTTTAAGGCATTACTATCTCTCCCAAGGCCATGTCCTCAGATGCACAGCTCATCTCAAAAACAACAAACACTACACGAGGATAAAAAGAAAAAAAAATGCTGCTTGGTTTAAAGCAACACAGAAGTTGGAAACAACAAAGAGTTGGTGCTACCTGGCCTCTGTCTCAGCACTACTAATTGCAATTAATATTAGTGATCCTTGCAGCATCCCTGCAAACACAGGGCTACAACGTGGCTGGAATTTGTCCAGCTAACACAAGCTCAGGGTCTGGCCAGAGAGTCTCACAGCTGTGCAAAGACTCACAGATGCTGCTGACAGCCAGACAAAGATGTCTGGCCATGATAACATGTTGCATATGATGAGGCTGTAGTTAAATATCAATGAATAACATTTTTGTGCTATTGAAGACAGGAACAATGGAGCAAACACTTGCTAGACAAAAAAAAAAAAAGAAAAAAAACTGATAAAGGACAAGAACAGAAAGCTTCCAAAAATGTACAGCAAAGTACTGGAGTGGAAAGGAAGTGATGCTGAGGAAACATTGTGTCCTTCAGAGGGGGAGATTCCTGGGAATATTGGCTGCTAAAAACAAGCTCAGCAGCCCAAAGGCATCTGGTGACAGTGCACTGTGTAGCCCCAAACCCCAGGCAGTGAAAGCTCTCCCTTTTTGCTCCCTTGCTGATGGGTCTTGGCTTAAGCTGCCTCCCCTCTTTTCCCTCTCTACTGGATGCAAATACTCATCCCACTGCCTGGAGGGGGAACGTTCTGTGGGACAGGAAAAACCCCAGGGAGGTCATTGTGGGGACACAAGCAGCCTGTCTGGATAAAACCAGGCTGAAATGCAGGCCCAGGGCAGGAGCAGAGCACATTCCCCAGAGAGAGGAAGCCCTTCCCAATGACACATCACTGCAGCAGTGTCTCTGCCCCAGCCCCACTCCCCAGGGCCAGGGGGATGTGACGTGGTGCCCTCCGTGCTGGGAAGTGGCTGCTGGCACTGCCTGGCAGGAGCTGGGAGTGCAGCCAGACAGGCCCTGTCCTGGGAAGGAGGCACCTACCCAACATGAGCAGCACCTTCTGCAGCTCCCCTTGCCTGGCAGAGAAGTACAACTGCTTCGGGTGGAACCGCAGCTTCTTGGGCCTGCAGGGTGGGGAACAGAGGTGCAGTTAATCCTCAGGGAAGAACACACCAGGAGTGTCACTGCCCCACTGCCACCCCTGTGAGTGACAAAGTCTGTCCTACAGAGCTCTGGGTTCCTACAGAACCCCCCCCAGTGTGGGCAGCAGGGGAGGGGGGGTTCTGCCCCTCTGCCCCCTCAGGTGAGGCCCCCCCTGCAGAGCTGCCCCAAATCTGGGATCCCCAGCACAGGGAGCACCTGGAGCTGCTGGAGCAAGTGCAGAGGAGGCCATGGGAATGCTCCCAGGGCTGGAGCCCCTCTGCTCTGGGCCAGGCTGGGAGAGCTGGGGGTGCTCAGATCAGAGAGGAGAAGGCTCCAGGGAAAACTCAGAGACCCCTTCCAGTGTCTAAAGGGGCTCCAGGAGAGCTGGAGAGGGACTGGGGACAAGGGCTGGAGGGACAGGACACAGGGAATGGCTTCCCAGTGCCAGAGGGCAGGGTTGGATGGGATATTGGGAAGAAATTCTTCCCTGTGAGGGTGGGGAGGCCCTGGCACAGGGTGCCCAGAGAAGCTGTGGCTGCTCCATCCCTGGCAGTGCCCAAGGCCAGGTTGGTTGGGCTTGGAGCAGCCTGGGACAGTGGGAGGTGTCCCTGCTCATGGCAGGGGGTGGCACTGGATGGGCTTTAAGGTCCCTTCCAACCTAAACCTTCTGTGATTCTCTGATAGAGCTCCAGAGTACCAGCAGAACAGAACAAGTCTCCAGAGGAGGTCTTAAAACTTCCAGCTTCAGCCCCAGCCAGCCCTGTTCCAATGAGGATCTATTCAGTGATGCTCAGCAACAAATTCTGGGTCTCTCTATCATGAACAGGAGCTCCCAGAAGTTACAGCTGCAGCTGAAGAGCCAGAGAAAAACTAAATCCTCCAGAGAAATCAATAAGACATTTAGAGCTGTAACAGTTCTCCCAAATCTGTTGGGGATGACTAATGAGCAAAGTGAACAAAAAAGGCTCTGAGTTGGGCCAAAATCCAGCTAAGCTAAATCTCATTTTCTCTAGGTTAAGCAACTTTGCTGGGAACTGGGGAGACCCAGTGGTCTTTTTCTTACTTTTCAGAGTCCAGGGCAATCAGGGCACTTTCCAGAGTTTCTTTAACTGGTCCCTGGGTCAAGCTTGTAGTAGGCTTTGGAAAAACTGAAGACCCAGCCATGTCAAACCCTTCAGCAGCTGAACTTTCTGGCTTGTCTTCCTCTGACAACCTCATCCCAGTGCCACTGAAGAGAAAAAATGAGAAACAGCCAAAGCACAACCATTAAAAATACACAACAGTGTCTCTCTTATGCCAAAAAGGGAAAGCAAATGCATTTTAAATACAGATGAGTGTAACTGAAATTGAAACACAAACCAATATATTTCACAGCCTTTTCGGTAAGAAAAGAAAGGAACTGCACTGCCCTGGGATTACATCTTCATGTACTCTGTGCTACAGAAGACCAAGGAATAGGGGACAAGTCATAACAGCCACCAGAACAAGCGGTAAGAAAATGGGAAAAGTCAACACAGAGTCAACAACACTGTTCAACACAGAGTTGGTTTGATTTGTGTTTTCCTCTGTGTTCTCCTCTCTACACATTTGTGCTCATGGCTGCAAGTCAGGAGCTGCAGAGGGGAATTGCTGTCACTTAGCAAAGCTGGCAACACCAACTAATTCCACTGTTCTTCCATTCCTAACAGTAAATGGAGTTTACTGGAATGGAGTTTAAGGAACGGTTTAACTCTTGAAGCCCTCAAATCCAGCGCCTCTGCCCCAGCTCACCTCAGCTGTTCTCCAACAGCGACACAAACCCCGCAGAGTCCCGCAGAGCAGGCCCAGGAACCGCTGTGCTCAGCAGGAGGAGCACAAACAGCCAAACCCAAGCCCTGTCCAGGCTCCCCCCGTGCCCCCAGGCTCACCTCCCCGTCGTGGTGTCGGCCCTGCCCTCCACGGCCGCCGCTTTCTGCTGCTCGTAGCTCAGGGCCACCGTGGAGGTGGTGTCGGCCTTGGCTATGGTCACCTCCTTGGCCTTGGAGGCCTCCTCCCCGCAGTGTGGGCAGTAGCTGGTGTCGTTCACCTGCGAGGCACAGCCCTTGTGGAAGCGGTGGGAGATGCTGCTCTCGGGCTGACACTCCATGAAAGTGCCCTTAAAGAAGCACAGGGGAGGAGCTGAGGGCCCGGCCGGGCCGCGCTGGCCCCCGCGGCCGCTCTGCCCCGCTCGTCCAGTACAGTAAGAAAGCACTGCCACTTCTTCAGAAGAGAACAAAACCAAGGTGAAAGGGGGAAAAACTCGCTTGGTTAAGCGCTGCAAAGCAAGAATTTGAATCGTGCTTGGGAAACAGAACAAAGACGTTCCCCATTTCCAGCTCTTCCCTCTAACGCTTGACGTTCTCGCTTCTGTCTCTAGAAGTGCCAGTGCACTGTAAGGACGCCCCCAAAACTGGAAAAGAAAACTTCAGACCTGTGCTGAGCCAGCACTAAAACTACCTAAACACAGCTGTACAAAAAGCACTCAAGGATCCACAGGAATCTGTCACTGATCCCACAGTCACAACCCAAGTTATGTCACTTCTCTGCCTGGACCAGCCCAATGAGCCCCAGCAAGGTGCCCGTGCTCATGCAACAAACTGGGCAACTCCTCTGGAAATTCTCTTCCCTTTCTAGCAAAGTCCCTGCCACTGCTGTGCAGGGACCCCAGAACTCCTTGCCCTGTGGTGCCAGTGCTACCTGAAGCCCTGCTGTGCCCTGGGTTAGTGGAAGGTGGCACAAACACTCCAGGCTCACCTCTGGGGACCAGGACACAGCACTGAGAGATGTAAGAGAGTGCAAGGAAAGGCCAGTCAACCCCTCTCTTCTCCTGAATTCAGTCCTCCCTAGCAATCTAATTAACTCTGTTTCAGCTTTGCAAAATGCCTTTAAGGGTTTTGAGGATTTTATCTTCTAAACGATCTTTGACTCAGCAGGAAAACCCAGGATGGCTCCATTTACTACAATAATGCTTGAGACTACTGCAGCATCTTTCCTTGAGTCGTCTTGAAAAATACCAGCATCACACAATTAAGCCTCATCATCACTCCATGAGGCCTCAATTGGTGCCTTTCAGCTCTATCAACAGGGAAAGCAGGACACTGACCACTGAAGGACTGCACCAAGTCCCTTAAAGGCCTCGGTGGCAGAGGTGGGAGAAGCAGCAGGAGATCACAGACTGGTTTGGGTTAGAAAGGACCTTAAATCTCATCTGGTTCCACCCCCCTGCCATGGGCAGGGACACCTCCCACTGTCCCAGGTTGCTCCAACCTGGCCTTGGACACTTCCAAGGATGGGGCAGCCACAGCTTTTCTGGGCAACCTGTGCCAGGGCCTCCCCACCCTCACAGGGGAGAATTTCTTCCTAATATTTAATCTTCCTAGTATCTAATCTAATTGAGATCTCCAACACTGCCTTGCTCCAGTGCCATCACTCAGGTTCCCCATCATGAGGGAACACAGAGGTGTGGGCACAGGTCCATTTACAAACCAAGCCAACACATTTTATGTGACTGATCTGCACACAGAAAGAAAAACAACAAACCCTTGTTCAAAAGAAATTCCAAAGGCAAAACTTCCAGCATGAGAAAACCCTTCAGTAACACCCCTTGGGGTCTCCAGGAAGAGAAAGGTGATGATTTCAGCTGCCCTCACACACATTCCTATTGCAAACACCTCCTGATGTGCTGTGGACCGAGGTGGGGCTGATGCCAGAAGTCAGTAAACCCCTTTAGGGACCATCTCCACCTTCAGCTTCCAGCTACTGCAACAGGTACCCCCTTCCCTAGATCGAGAGCACGGACTTACTGCAGTGCAAAAGTATCCACAGCCAGGGCAACACTGGTGTTTCACCATCCTCCCTCTATGGTCCTCACACAGCACCAAAAGCTGGACTTTGTTAGACGGGCGCATCAGTTCATACTTAACCACACTGTTTGTGCATCGGCCCAGCTGGAACAGGAGAAATTAAAGGAAATGAAATTACTGGAGACCACAACACTCCCTGTGCTTGTGCCGAGGAAGACTTTGCAGGCTGCCTTGAGGAGCCCTGGCTTTTTCACAGGGGTTCAGCTGCGTGCCAGAGAGCATTAGCAGTGCAGCAGGAAGCTGTGAAAGCTGCTCTCAGGAAGGAATGCATCATTTACTGACTAACATGCATGTGCACCCCGAGTGCTTTGTTCCTCGCAACAACCACCAAAACCATCAGAACTGGAAATAGGCAACAGCCAAGCAGCAGAAGGGGCAGTCCCAGGGGCCTGACTCACACAACACACACCCTCCTTTTGCCAGGAAGAGCGGGTGTCAGTGACCAAGAGAACCAGACCGTACACTCTCAATCTTGTTACTGCTCAGAAGTCCAAGTCACAGGAAGATAAAGGGAAGAAGAATTGCTCCTCATTGCCAGCAAAGTTATTGTCTGTACTGGGTCCAGCACTGGCCCCTGCCCAGACCACAGGGGTGAAGAGCCAGGCTTCCATGAGAGCTCAGCTAAACTCATGTTTGGAGCAGGTTTTCCAAAGGATTGCACCAATCTATGGCTCTGGGCTTAAAAATCAGAGAATCAGAGAATCCCAGACTGGTTTGGGGTGGATGGAACCTTTAAAGCTCAACTCATTCCACCCCCTGCCATGGGCAGGGACACCTCCCATTGTCCCAGGCTGCTCCAAGCCCCATCCAGCCTGGCCTTGGGCACTGCCAGGGATCCAGGGGCAGCCACAGCTTCTCTGGGCACCCTGTGCCAGGGCCTCCCCACCCTCACAGGGAAGAATTTCTTCCCAATATCCCACCTAACCCTGCCCTGCTTCAGCACAGAGCCATCCCCCTTGTGCTGTCACTCCCCACCTGCCCCACCTTGCCCTGTTCCTGGCAGCAGCTTCCATAACTGGGGCTCCCTGTGTCCCTCAGTGCTCCCTGCTCTGCTGCCCCAGAGGGATCAGCACTCCCTGCTGCTGCCCCTCTCCTGCAGCCACCACACTGTCCCATCCCAGCTGCCACCTGCCAGCCTGACATGGTGCTCTTTGGGTTCTGTTTCCAACTCCTCTTGATAATAATCTTGCTTTCCCCAAATACCTGCCAAAGGAGATCTATAAACTGGGAATATAAGGGTGAAAGGCAAGGAAAGGTCCCTTGGAGGGAAGGTGCAGTTTAGTGTCCTCATGACAGAGTCAGACAGGGACTCAGTGCCTGCTCAGCACCCACAGACTGTCCCTCTGCTCTGGCCAAGCTCTCATTTGCTGCTTTTCCTCAACAAAATTACACTTTCTCTCTCATTTTTTTAAATTCCACTTCTGCAGAAGCAAGACCCCATGGGAAAAGAGAATGGATTTTCACCTAGGCTCATCATTCACTCCAGCATCTCCAATTCAGCTTTCCCAGATTCCAGCTGCAAAGGCTTCCTGTGCTTGGGACACCTTGGCCAGACTGAGCCCTGTCCCCTCCCCAGCCCTGGGGGCTGCAGGGGTGGCACGAGGGGAGCGTGGATCTTTTCCTGAGGAGGAATTTTTCTGAGCTGAGGAAGTTCCACTAACATGTGGGAAGCTGCACTATCCGTGTGAGGAAGACCCTGCACTGTTATGTCACACTTCATTATTTGTTAGAAACCCTAAAAACAGTTCAGCATGATTAATTGCCATTTTCCAACCATTAGAGAGTGCAGCAGGGTGCTCATAACTATTTATAACACTCTCCAAGGACATGACAGTCTGGAGAAGCCACTGTTCACACATATAACATTCCTATAACATCTCTGAGTCATTTAGCCCACTATTAAAAGAATCTAACATAAAGCAAGGCCTTGGCTATTCCTCCCTCTGATTTATCCAGGGACAGAACTGTCAACCCACTGTAGACATGAGCAGGAATTCTTTCATACACCCTGTGTTTGTTTAGAAACCCTGGGGTCCCCCCTCTCTCTGATAATTCTCCCAGGACATTTTCTCTTTAATGAATCAATTTTGCCATTCTTTGGAAATTCCTCTCTTTACAGATACCAGAAGCAGAACTGGGCTGTGAACCTGATTATCCCTCCATCCACCCTTCTCCTGGGATGCTGGAGGAGAAGCAGGGATATTCTCACTCCTTGCCCTAGCAGCAGTGAGTGTGAGAGTGCTGCAGTGAGGCTGAAGCTGCAGAGAAACCCAAGTGCCTCCCAGTAAAAGGAGAATCCACCAAGTGCCTTCCTGTCCTGCAGCCTCACCTCCCAAACTCTGGGATGGAGTCACTTCTGCCACTTCCTTCCACACTTCTGCACCCAGCAGAGCCCAACCAGCCCAGCTGTGCCCAACCCAAAGCCAGTGCAGCCCCTGGCAGTCAGAGCTGGGGCTGCACAGAGGTGCCAGGACATGGAAGCTTTGGAACAGAAGGGGAGGAGCAGAGAGGAAGGCTGGGGCAGCAGAGGCCATGCCAAGCTCCTGAAACTCAACACCTGCCCACAGAGGGGTTTGCAGCAGTTCCTTGGCAGCCAAGGGAAATCAGCTCCAAGCTTCCTTGCCTGAAGTTGCTCCCTTTGATGCATGTTGATGTATTTTAGCCCACTTGGCCTGACGAGTGAATGTTACATCAACGAGATCCAGCCACACAGGCCAGGACAAGCCAGAGAGACCCACCCAGAGCCTCTCCCAGTGCAGACACAGCACCTCCTCCCCTCCCAATGCTGGTGCTGTGCCAGGCACAGAGTGCTGGAGCCCTGAGCTGAGCGAGGGGGACACTGGCCCTGCCATTCCCACACCAGTGGGTCCCAGTCTAGCAGGCCCAGAGCCCCTGTGTGACCCCACACGTGCTGCTGGCACAGCTTTGCACTCTTTCTGGCTTTGTCCTCAGCATGGAGGCCGTGGGCAGCTACAGGACAGGCTCCTACCTCGTTGTCCACACTCTCTGTGGCCATGCACTGGTTGTTGGCTAACGTGGTGATCTCTCTGCTCTTGGGGGTTTCCATGCGACAGCTGCACAGGGGCACCTCCTGCAGACCATCCACTTCCAGGGCTTCAGGGCCATTGGAGAGACCTGGGGGACACAAACCCAGCACATCAACTCCAGTTCTCTGCCAGCAGAAAGCACTCAGTCCATCAGCACCAGCCATGTCCTGTGACATCTGCCCACTCCGTGTCCTGAAGGGCTCTCAAGGCATTACCCAAGCCCTGGAGAAGAGAGCCTTGTCTTGCACCAGCTGGACTTTGCAAAAGCTTCCTGTGCTCTTCCAAGTCCAGCCACACTACAGCTGACTGTGCTGAAACCAAGAATGATAAATTCAGATCAGTCTACTCTGAGAAAACCTCAGGAAGGCAAAGCAATGAGGTTTTTATCAGCCTGTCTCTCCTCCCCACAACACTGGGCTCTGGCACCAGGAAACCACTCAGAGCTAGAAATTTGAATAGGCAGTGGAGTGATAAATAGCCAAGATCAGGAAAGCACAAACTCCTATTTGCAAAGACTTATTACACAGATGGGAAAACAAAATTCCTGGGACTATTTGGTCTCAGTCAACCAAGAATTATTTATTTTGGAAAGAGAACAAACCAGGGAAAAGAAAGCAGCAAGATGCTCCAATGTTCTTGCCTTTTCTTCATCCCTTTCTCTCCCATGCTGAACATTTACAAACCTAGGAAAAGGTGGAGAAGGGCTTTTGAGGGGGTCACTGTGGGAATATTCCTGTTTCCTCCACATCCAAATCAATCACTGGGTTACCCATGATTGCTAAACACTGGCCTAGTGACAAGGGGGTTGATTGTAGCTCTACACTCCTCCTCCAATCCTGCACTGAACCACCTCTCTGCAATGTTTGTCACACAGAGTAAACCCTTTGCACTGGTTCATCCCAAGCTCTCCCTCCCCACTGCTCTGGCATTGACTTGCACTGAGGAGGAAGTGTGCTGCTGTTCTTTAAGCTTTTCAGTGGAGAGTTGTTTTGCTGTGAGGTTTTGCAGATTAACTCCATCCCTGGGGGAGATTCCTCTTTAGCTGCCCAGGGCACCCTGCCCGTGGCTCTGACCCTGCCAGCCAAGCACCAGCCCCTCTCATCCCATCAGGAATTCCTTTTAGCCAACAAGGTGCAAGACTAAGCCCAGCAAAGGGAAATTTCAAGACATACAAGCCCAGGGAAAGTCCTCACTGTTTTCAGGTAAAACCCTGTCAAGATCTTAAAGGTTTAAGAGTTTTCTCCAGGAGCACAAATCACAAAGCTCATTCCTCGCCTTCTGAGCTGTCACTTGCCTAATCTGTTTGACACCCAGAGGCTCTGGTGAAAGCATCCCTCATCCCTCCTACCCTCCCTTGGTGGGAAAGGCTCCCACCCTCTCTTTGATGTGCCTTTATCAAAGGAGCCACACAATCTCTGAGGGAGAGACGGGGACAGATGGGCAGATCCAGGCAGGAGAGGCTGATCTGAGGCACTGGGAACAGCAGCTGGGGCTGAGCACCCAGGGCCCAGCACCAGTCCCTCCTCTTCCCTGAACAAGAGATTCCTGAGGGGACAGTGGCAGTGACTGGAGGGGGGATGCTGAATCAGGACATTCCAGGGAATGGAGGGAGCTGCTGTGTGGGACAGGAGGGCTGGGGCAGTGCCTTGCACCTGGAACTGGGATCCCATCTACATCCTCATTCCATTCCAGCACCATCCCAAATCCATCCCCACTTCTATCCCAGGCCTATCCCCACCCCTACACTCATCCTCATCCCCATTCCTATCTTTGTCCCCATTCCAGCCCCATCCTAGCTCCACATCTATCCTCATTCCCATTCCTATCCCATTCCCATCCCCACCCCTATCCTCAGTGCCATCCCCATTCCACATCTGTCCCTCTCCTCATCCCAGCCCTACCCCATCCCTGTCCTCATTCTCCTCCCCATTCCAGCTGCAATCCTATCTCAGCCCAATCCCTACCAGCATCCCCATCCCCATCCTCACCCCAGCACCATCACTGTCCTCATCCTCAGCCCCAACCACGTGCCAGCCCCATATCTACCCTCATCCCCATCCCTACCCTCATCCCATCCCTTTCTCATCCCACCCCTTCCTCATCCCCATCCCAATTCTCACCCCACCCCACCCCGTCCCCGTTGCACTGCCCGCTCTGTGGCCGCCAGGGGGCAGCCGGGGCCCCGCACGGCACCGCCCGAGGAACAAAGGGACCCCAACCCCAAACCTGACCCCAAACCCAGTCCTGACCCCAAACCCCAAACTCAGACACCACCTCAGCCCTGACCCCAAACCCAGTCCTGACCCCAAACCCCAAACTCAGACACCACCTCAGCCCTGACCCCAAACCCAGTCCTGACCCCAAACCCCAAACTCAGACACCACCTCAGCCCTGACCCCAAACCCAGTCCTGACCCCAAACCCCAAACTCAGACACCACCTCAGCCCTGACCCCAAACCCAGTCCTGACCCCAAACCCCAAACTCAGACACCACCTCAGCCCTGACCCCAAACCCAGTCCTGACCCCAAACCCCAAACTCAGACACCACCTCAGCCCTGACCCCAAACCCAGTCCTGACCCCAAACCCCAAACTCAGACACCACCTCAGCCCTGACCCCAAACCCAGTCCTGACCCCAAACCCCAAACTCAGACACCACCTCAGCCCTGACCCCAAACCCAGTCCTGACCCCAAACCCCAAACTCAGACACCACCTCAGCCCTGACCCCAAACCCAGTCCTGACCCCAAACCCCAAACTCAGACACCACCTCAGCCCTGACCCCAAACCCAGTCCTGACCCCAAACCCAAACCCAGCCCCCAAACCCAGCCCCCAAACCCAAACCTAGACACAAACCCAGCCCAACCCCAACCCTGACCCCAAACCCAGCATTCACCTCCCGCTGGCGAGGAGAGGATGCCCTTCACCCGGAGATCCAGGGAATCCAGGGACACCTCCATGTACTCCATGCTGTTCTCCTGGCCAGGGCCCTCCCTGCTGCCCAGCGAGGGTTTGTAGGCTTCAGCACCTGCATGGGAACAGGGGGTTTGCAGAGCTGCTGCAGGCTCCTCAGGGAGCTGGAGTGCAGCACAGGGAATGCTGCAAACACAACATCTGGGCACAGCTGGTCCCTGGGCCCCTTCCCCAGCTGGTCTAACCGAGCTTCCACCTCCACCGAGGTGGGGAACAAGAAAAAAAGGGAATAAATGAGACATTGCCTCTGCAATGGCACGAGGAAGGGATGAACCGGGGCTGGAGCACCCTCCTGCCTCCCACCTCCTGCACAAGGCCCAGGTACACCCTGGCCAGGCAGAGCCAACTGCACTTGGAGGAGGGTCAGGCAGGTGGCATTCAGCTCAGTGGGAGGGGAAACACATAAAACCAAGCTCTGGCTCTAAGTGAACAGAGCTGCTGCTGGCAAGAGACTGTGGGGGGATCCCTCAGAGCCTGAGTGGGAATTTCCAGTCTCTTCACACCTCCTTGGCTTTGCTTTCTCTCCTGCTTTGCTTCTCCCAGTCCAGCTTGGCCAAGACAGTTTGGTCACCCTGGAAGAGCAACTCCCACCCTTACTGAAGGGGCAGATGACCAGTCTGCATCTGAAATGCAGAATTGTTTTTTTGCTGTGACAGGGATCAATGGTCCCTACAGCATCTTGGGAGGAAGAGGAGCAAGCCAGGAGACTGACAGAGCCCAGGCACAGAGCAGGGGCTGAAACATGGTCAATTAACTCAGCTGCTGATACAAAAATGGCCTTTTTGCACTGAATTAGCAAGCGCGGAAGAACAAACCCTTTGGTGGCAGTGGGTGTATGAAACCTTAGCAATGAGGCTGAAGGCACAGCTGCACCATCCATTCCATTTCTCTCATGTTGTTACCTTTGGCCCAAAGAAGAAATATCACATCCAGCCTGCACTCCTGGCTATTCCCACCCTACAGCTTTCAACAGAGGCCTCTGAAACCTTCTGAGGGCTGGGTAGCTGAGGACAAACCAGAGGGGCCACCTGCACAGCATCACACCTGAGATGGGCCTGAGGCAGCTCACCACAAACATTGTGCTGCTTCCAGAATGAGCACAGCCAAGCTGCACAGTCCCTTCAGCTGCACAAACATCCACACAACTGCAAGGGAGCACCAGTCCAGGGTGGTTCTTTCTTTTCCTTCTGCATCTAAACACACTTCCTGAGCTCAGGGGACAGGAGTCCTCATGGACATGAGCCACTGAATCACAGAAATCACAGAAGGCTTTGGGTTGGAAAGAACCTTAAAGATCATCCCATTCCACCCCTGCCATGGGCAGGGACACCTCCCACTGTCCCAGGCTGCTCCAAGCCCTGTCCAGCCTGGCCTTGGACACTTCCAGGGATCCAGGGGCAGCCACAGCTTCTCTGGGCATCCTGTGCCAGGGCCTCCCCACCCTCACAGGGAAGGATTTTTTCCATCTATCTAACCTGAACTCCCTCTCTTTCACTTTGAAGCCACTCCCCCTTGTCCAGTCACTATCTGTCCATACAAAAAGTTCCTCTTCCTCCTTTTTATAAGCCACACAGAGCCCTTTTTTAGGATACTCCAAAATGAAGGGAGTTGTTGAACGACATAATGTTCCTCCAGCACACCAAGGACAAAGCCACATGTTCTGCTCAAGGCAAGTCCACAGCCTGGCTTATCACCCAGCCCAACCTCAGGAAGAGTGAGCCCTGCAGATTTACAGGCCTCAGCTCCTTCCCTCAGCACCTGGAAGGCTCATTGGGGTGGGATTTAGGAACAAAAGCCCAGGAATTACCTAGCACACCACCTTGTTTCTTTTTATTCCTCCGTCTCCTCTTGCGGGTGGGTTTCAGCCAGGGACTGTCTGTCTTTCCTTTCCTCTTCAGCAGCTTCTTCTTGACACTGGACTCAGAGCTCTGAAGAAGCAGAGAGGCCCCGTGCCCATCAGGCATGCTGGCAGCAGCACTCTGTGCCCAGCTCCAGTGGTGTGCAGAGGCCTGAAGGAGCAGGGCTGTGAAACCAAGGTGCCTTTATAGCACTGAAAAGGAAACTCAGGCACACGTGTGGGTGGATTTCCTGTCACTTCAGCACTGCAGGCTGCACTTTCTCTTCCATGGAGGCCCTCACACCATGCTCATGAGCAGCCCCAGTCCTGGGCAGGCACATGCACACTTCCACCTTGTCCTCCCCAAAAGTTGGAGAATCACAGAATATCCTGAGCTGGAAGGGACGCACAAAGATCATCCAAGTCCGACTCCTGGCCCTGCACAGACACCCCAACAATCCCACCCTGTGCCTGAGAGTGTTGTCCCAAAACTTCTTGAACTCTGGCAGTGGGGTTTTCAAACTAAAATGTTCATGTTTCTCCACAAAAAACCCACTTTGCACTTGTAGAACCACCTGGCAGGGCTGGGGGGGACCCAGGGGAACTGAGCTCCCTAGCAGCAGACCAACCCCCTCTCTGAGCACAGACCAGTCATGCAGCAAATATTCAGCCACATGTACGAATCTCAACAGACTTTGGGGTTTGGGTTAAAAAAATACACTTGTCTGGGGTGGGGTTTCAAAGCCAACAACAGAACAGGAGTCAGGCACCCCACCCTGCCAGGGTTCAATGCATCAATCATTAAATTCATGTTCACACCGAAACTGTTGGTTCTTGATGCTTATCCAGCTCCCAGCAAAGCCAAGAAAAAACCTCCTGCTCCCACTGCCAGCAGCTGGATCAGGCCCCACCTCCAGAGGCAGCTGAGGGAACACGTGGAGCTGAGCCCTGGCTCTCTGGGGTGTCTGTGCTGCCCCAATATCCCTGAGTGTGGCCTCAGCACGTGGCTTTACCCCAACTGCATCACTCTGCTGGTGGGAGAGAGGTTTGTGTGTGAGCCAGTCCTGGCTGGGGAGCTGAGTGACTCAGCAGGGCTCAAACCTCCATCCAGGATGTGGAGATACCACTTGGGAGTCTGGATGTGAGTCCCAGCTCAACCCTTGGTGTGGGCTAACACCACAGACTGGCCTCAGCTACCCCAAAAGAGGGACACAGTCCCTGCTGTTGCTGGGCCTCTGGAGTGTCAGAGCATGAGGAACAAGACCCTGAGGAGCTTCAGTGATTCACTTGATGGATTTTGTGTGTATGATTCTACCTTCAGCTCAAAACATCAAGAAAATGAAGCCAAGAATTTTCTCGAGGTGACTGAAGAGTTGGGGTGCCTTAAATGCTGGCTCCTCAACTTGAGAGGCTGTGGAAAGGGAGCACAATTTTAAAGTAAAAGGGGAAGGTAGGGGACAGAGACAACGAACAACAATTTAAATTTAAAAAAATATATCATCAGGTTCCTTTCACCAACTGTCTAAAAGTAAAAAGTAGAAATCCCCTGCTGTACAACCAAGGTCCCAGGAAGGGTCTGTCTGTCTGTCTGTCTGTCTGCTATTTGTCTCCCTGGCAAGAGCTGCTCATCTGGAACAGTGAGGTGGATGCCAGATCAGTGTGAATTTGGGCTGTGGGCTGGGCCAATGGATTTGGGAACAATTCGAAAGGGCCCAGCAGAACTTCAGGTTGGTAAGAAAGCTTTGCAGGCTCCCACCACTGCCAAGTGTGCATCTGAGGAACTCAAGCACCCTTAAATACCTCTACTAACATTCAAATGATTAAAAGCAGTCAACACCTTGTTGAAAA
The DNA here is from genome assembly GCA_013398175.1 of Climacteris rufus. NCBI lineage: Eukaryota > Metazoa > Chordata > Aves > Passeriformes > Climacteridae > Climacteris > Climacteris rufus. The sequence goes on along the minus strand of VZRZ01000246.1, from coordinate 82,720 downwards.
CAACAAAAGCCCATTAGTTAGCATCAGAAAGCAATTAATTGTACCACAGATCAGGGTTAAGCACCTTGTGGAAAACAATACTCTGTGTGTGGGTGGTTTCAGAGAGTCAGTTTTGTCAAGGAGACTTGAAACTGCACGGCTTTGCTCTCTCTCTTTCTGGCAGCAGTGCAAGGGGGAAAAATTATTATCAACAGGCCACAGGCTGAGAGATCCACTCAGCAGCCCAGCTTACCAAGTCAGACTCGTCTCCATCCTCCTCCTCCTCCCCAGATTCTGCAGACTCTTGCTCTTCCTCAGACTCACCATCATCGATCTGCAGCCACCATTGGCCCAAGAACAGAACGAGTCAGTCAGGTCGGGTCTCCCAAAGCAGAGCATCCCCCACCACCCTGCTGCACCCAGCA
>VZRZ01000246.1:71094-82166 GCA_013398175.1 Climacteris rufus | reverse complement strand
CACCCTGCTGCACCCAGCACCCAGCAGAGCATCTCCCCTCCATCCTGAAGCCCCCAGCCCCAGCCTGACATGCACTCTAACAGAGCAGCAGCTCCAAGGATGCAGCTCAGTGTGTTCCAATCACATCATGGAACACCCATGGGGGTGGTAGAGATGGAAAAAAAAAAATTCGACTCCAGAACAGTTTTCCAGCCAAATTTCAGCTTCCTTGATAACCCCAAATCAGCCTTGTGTCTATACTATGTATCACAACTTGGGAAAAAAAAGCAAATAATTATTTTAGTGCATTCCCAAGGTAAGGAAGATGTCTCCTATTGGTTCAGTGAATCCAGAACCACACGTGCTGGGGGCTCTGCAGAGTGGATCACAGACCTGTGCAGGGCTGGAACTGGGGGCAGGTGGGGAGACCCTCACAGAGCCTCTCCACCACTGCTGAGCTTTCTGTCCTCTTGCAGGTGAAACAAAACCAGGAATTGCTTCAGCTCATGCCCCTGCTACCCCAGCAGTGCCCCATCCCACTCCCCAGGCCCAGCTCAGGGCACAGGAATCACCTTCCTGGCGTTGTCTGCGTCGGACACGATGTCCTTGGGGGTCCTGCTGTCCTCCCCAGGGAACACAGCTGCCTGATCTGCTCCATGCTCATCCTCCTCTTCCAACTCATCCGAGTCTTCCTCTTCAGAGTCCACATCTATGCTCTCCCCATTCACGTGGGGGCTGCCATCCCCCAGCTCCTTGTCACTCTGAAAGCACAGGAGCCACAGGGACAACATCAGCACAGCAGCTGGAGCCAGCCCAGCTCTCCTCTGTGCTGGGAGCTCTAAGGCTGCCAGGGCAAAGCTGGCTCTGTGTCCCTGCAGAGCTGAGCCTGAGCCATGTGTCACCTCACCCTGCTGGCCTGGGGGCCACCAGGAGCCATCCCAGGCTCACACAGCGTCAGGGGAGGAGGGCCTAGTCTGAATATGGAAGGGTGCAAGAAGCTTTCTAAGGAATGGAACTGGAAGTTACATCACACTGAGCTTTTCCTGTCACTCCATGAAAGCCTGGCACTATTCCCCTTTAAGACCAAAACTTCAGGGCATGGATTGCAGCAAAAGCAGAACTTAATCAAGAGTGAGTCCATGCCAAAACTGTAAAAGTAACCAAGTGTTTTGTACAGCCTCAAGCAGCACCACAAGACCTTGAGGACACCAAAACAGAGAGGCATGCCTGAAATCTCTCCAGTTGCCCAGGACTCACAGGAAAGAAGGGCAACCTTCATTGGAAGAACTTTGTTTAAGAGCTGGTATCTGAGCAGCCCCTCTGAAACAGCCATTCCCAAAGCAGCAAGGCTGCTCCAGGCAGGAAGCTGCTGCCAGAGGGAAGATGGGACACCAAGAAGGGAAGATGCTGATCTCAACAAGCCAGCACACCCCTGCACCTCCACATGGGCTTGGTGGCCAAGCAAAGGGACATCGATGTGACAACAAACACGTGCAGGGGACTCAGTGCTGCCCTTACCTTGGCACCTGCAGAGGAATGAGTTATGCTCTTGAACATCTCAATCATTGTTCTCTGTTTTAACACTTTGGTCTTTTTCTTGGGAACCAGGCTATAGGTTCCCATTCTCCGCTTTTTCTTCCGAGATACTGCAGCAGCTGGAAGAGAGAAGGAAAGGGAACCCAAAGTTGGCTCAGGAAGGAATAGAAGGGGTAGAGAGGAGGGGTTGTACTGGAGAGGGACCTTGGACAAGGGGGAATGGCTTCAAACCAAAAAAGAGCAGGTGTAGATGGGATATTGGGAAGGAATCCTTCCCTGGGAGGGTGGGGAGGCCCTGGCACAGGGTGCCCAGAGAAGCTGTGGCTGCCCCTGGATCCCTGGCAGTGCCCAAGGCCAGGTTTGACAGGGCTTGGAGCAGCCTGGGACAGTGGGAGGTGTCCCTGCCATGGCAGGGGGTGGAAGGGGATGAGCTTTAAAGTCCCTTCCAACCCAACTTTCTGTGATTCCACGAAATCACATTTGAGGGCACAATCTGAGAAAAAGGCTTCCCACTCCAACTGATTTATTTACAAGTCAACCAGAAGATGCACACACAGATGCACAAACACACAAAGAGCCTCCTGCCAGTGCTGCAAAGCCACCCAGATTCTGGGTGTCCTCTGCACACCCCTTCTGGCCCCTCCAGCACCACACACAGCACCAAAGCCTTAACTGAGCCTGTGTCTGCAGTGCTGCTGACACTGGAGGAGGCTGAACCAAATCCAGTTGCTCCAGCAGGTACTGCAAGGCCAACAACACCGAGTGACAGTGGAAGCAAGTGGACAATAACTGAGGAACACACAGGGAAAAGGCACCTTACATAAAGAGCTGTTTGTTATTTAACCTCACTTCACACCTACTGTGGAAGTTGGTTTGATTCCTTTCACTGCTTTGATTGGGTCTTAATTTGTCAAGCCTCCTTCTTGGCCTTCTAATCAGAGCAGACATCACAGCTCCCTGCCTGGTGCTGTCTCTGGTGAATGCACAGCAGAAGGATGCTTGGTGCAGGCTCTTTTAGGAACAGCCAGCTTCAGGATCAGTGTTATTGTTTGCACTGGCACAGCCTGTTCCTTGAAAGCATTTCTTCATGTCCCACAATAATGACATTTCAGCAAAAATCTATGAAGAGACCTCTTAAAAAAAATTCTGTGAACCGAATTAATTTTATTTACAAGGCTGCAGTTCTTGGTAAGCAGCTGTGGTGATATTCAAAACTGATAGAAACCTCTTCAGAATACCCCAGAGGAAAAAAGGGATCAAAGTGTGTCCTGTAAGAAAAGCTTTTAGCAGAGGCACAAGGTGCCTGGCAGAGCACACTGGGGGGATCCTGCAGCCCAGGACACACAGGGGTGCAGCAAGGACTGCATGGCAAGTGCTCCCTTCACTTGGGAGGGGATTTCAGCAGGGGCTGCAGGAATGTCCCCTGTGCAGCACCCAGAGAGGGACTGCAGAGTGCCACAGCTCAGGGTGAGCAGAAGAGACAACTCTGACAGACAAGGTCTGGGGCAGCACAGCAGCAGGAAAGGGAAGCCTGAAGGGCCCTGAGTGGGAAGGATGTACCAACAGAGCTTTTAATCCTTGTCAGCCTCCTCATCTCCCCTTCAGCCCCCCACACAGGCTGGGGAGGTGGCAGCTGGGAGGATTCCAACATTCCAACATTCCAACTCTCCCTTTTTACCTGTCTGCGACTTCGTGGTGGCCACATAGCTCTGGTTCTGAGGTAGTGACTGGTGCAGGCCCGGGAGAGAGGGCAAGGACAACGGCTTCACAAAGTCCAGCATGTTCTCAAACTCCTTCTCCTTGGATTCTTTTGGATCTCTGCTGTCTCTCCCATCTTTGGGGTCTTTACTGGCATGCTGGAAAACAAAAGGCAGTTAAGCTGAGCCTCTGCATTAAATAATTTTTTTTTTTAATTAGAAAATGAATTGAATTCCTTTTTCTCCACTAGAACCCCTCTCATCTGAAGGCAGGCCCACACATTGCCAGCAGAAGCACACAGGGGACTTTGCCTAAACTGGCTGAGGTGACCCCCTGACCTGCACAGGGGACAGGTGACCTTGCAGGGGCACAGGGGCAGCAGTGACAAGGATCAGACCCTGCTGGCACAGGCTGGGGCTGCCTCTGGAGCACAGGAACCACCACAACAAAGGCACCTATTCCCTGGAACACACCCTGAGCGTGGCTGTCACACCAGGGAAGCACAGAACAGTCCTGCAGAGCTGTTTGGGAAGGGCAGGCAGCAAAGGAAAGGGATTTTTCTTTTGGACAGCATCTGGCACCATCAAGCCTCAGCAAAGGCTGCCACCTCCACCCAGCACACGACAAACCATGGGCAGAGAAGCTCTTGGCTTGGCATTGCAGATGCATCTCCAGAGACCTGTCCAGGCTGCCTTTAAACCAGGCATCCCTGCTCCAGCTGTTGCTATTCCAAGCCCCAGGCAGGCTCCAGGCTCCTCCTGCAAACCAAGGGAACTGTGCAGTTCTTCCTGCAGCCCCTCCCAGGCACCACAGCAGCTCATACCTGCTCCAACCCAGCTTGTACTCATTGCAAAGCCTCATCCTGCACCCCTGGCTATGAAAGAAGGGTTCCTACAGCTCCACTGAGAATCACTGAGGTTGGACAAGACCTTTCAGGTCAGCAAGTCCAAACATTAACCCAGCACTGCCAAGTCCACCACTAAACCATGTCTTTAAAGGCCATTTCTCAGCTTTTGATGTTACTTCACTGTTTTCTCCTCTAATTTAGGAAACAATCCCCTCCCTGAGTGTCTAACTCCATTTTATGTACCCTAAAAGCCTCAGACAGAGAGGTCCAGACCGTATCTGTGTTTCCTTTTTCCACCTCTATTTATTCTTTAAACACTCATGGCTTGGGTTTAATGGTGCTTTTATTCCTGTGCCTTTTGTGTCAAGTGTGGCAAAGGAAAGTCAAGGTCAGTGCAAGGCCCTTTAGGCCAATTTATTGAAATACTTTCGTGTCACAGCCAAGCAAGGAGATACCTGGTGGGAAAAAGCAACACATGGAGCCACATGAAACAAAGTCACAGCCTGTCCTTCTCTCCCACAAGGGCTGCAAGCAGGGTGTGTGCAGCCACTGGGGTAAAAGCTGCCTCTGCTGGGACATTTTACACTGGATTTGCCCTCTGATTCATCCCACAGATGATGCAGCTGCATCCAGCTGTACAGGAGGCAGGTTTGGCCCAGCTGCTCCAGCAAACCAGGAGCACAGGCAGCAGAACACAAGGAAAGGCTGGGAGAATTGGGATTGTTCAGCCTGGAGAAGGCTCTGGGGAGATCTAATTGTGGCCTTGCAGGACCTGAAGGAGCTACAAGGAAGAGAAAGACCATTTACAAGGGCACAGAGTGACAGGACAAGGGGGAATGGCTTCAGACTGAAAAAGAGCAGGGTCAGATGGGATATTGGGCAGGAATTGTTCCCTGGGAGGGTGGGGAGGCCCTGGCACAGGGTGCCCAGAGAAGCTGTGGCTGCCCCTGGATCCTCCAAGGCCAGGTTGGATGGGGCTTGGAGCTCCCTGGGACAGTGGGAGGTGTCCCTGCCCATGGCAGGGGTGGCACTGGATGGGCTTTAAGGCCCCTTCCAACCCAAACCACTCTGGGATTCTGAGGTTTAAATGCTGCCCCAATTGCAGGAAAACTCTTCTTATGGGACTTGTGCAGCAGCAGGTGACAAACCCAAACAGAGAGAGGAATCCAGGTGAAAGCAAGGCCAGAATAAAAAGCAGGAAGCAATAAAATCCCAAGCCCAGGCTCACACAGGCACTCTGAGCCTCTGCTTTCAAGTGAAGTGACCTTGTGAACAAGCAGAGGCTGATTCCCCCCATCAGGCTGTGCCACGTGTGTGCTGCTGGCAGAGGCAGGGACAGCAAAGCTCTAATGCTCATCAGAAATGACCCAGAGAAAAAGGCCATCAAAAAGTGCCAGTGATTCCTGCATCCAGCCCATAACTCCTGGCTCAATTGCCACAGCTTCTCCAAAAGGGCACCAAGGCTTGGGTTAACAATTCCAAAAACGACAAATCTGCCACAGCCTTTGATATGTTGTTCCAATGCTTAATTGCTCTCACTGTCAAATAATTAAATGCATTATGCTTTTCCAACTAAATTAAAAAGCCCTGTCTCATCAGAACCTCTCACTCCCAGGAGGTACTTATGGACTACGACCAACTTCTAATTTTTTTTAAACTTTCTCTTCATTAAGTTTAATAGAATGAGCAGATTAAGTGCCCCTAGAATCATTTTCTGGACCTTGGATCACTCCACAGTTGTTCTACCCCTTAGAAAAGGCACGTCAGGAGTGCTGGGCACAGCATGCCAAGAATAGTCCCAACAATACTATTTATACCTCCCCAAAGTCCTTCGTTTATAGATCTAAAGGTTAACAGTAACTCTTGGCTACGAGATTATTCTGAGAGCTCCCAAGTCCCCTGAAATACCCAGTGCTTTACATTTCTAGCTTAAAAGTAGAAAAATGAGCTTGGGAGAGGTAGGTCTGACACAGAGCTGCCTGCAACAAGTGCAAACAAGGGCTGCATTTTGTGTCCTTTAAGTGCAGGGTTTTGCAGCTGGTCTCTGATAAAAGGTGCTGTTACCCCCAAACACCAGGAATTCACATTCAAGCCATGCCAGGCTGTTTGGAAGAATACAATCCAATTTTTAAATTAAAAAGTAGCATGTTATTAGCTTGGGGGTTTTCTCTCCCTCTGTAATTACAACATGGAAATACATCTAAAATCTGCAATAGGCTGCATGACAATTGCTAAATGTGACCTTCTCATGGCAATTCTGGTAAAAGTTTTTTTAAATCAAATTAAGTCTTGTGAGATAAACATTTTACTTGGAGGCACATGCAGCAATGGTAAAGAACAAGAATTTCCAGAAAAAGGTGAAGAGACTTCTCATGTATGTGTGTATGTATATATATATAAAATTACATCTAAGGATTGGAATAAAAAGGATCAGCACAGGTTTGTAAGCACATGTAGTCAGTTTTCTCACCATCTTTCCTCGTTCTCAGCTACACAAAGCAGTTAGACCTTTGCTGTTCTTATTAAAAGGGTTTTACCCACAGTTTGAGAGAAGCACAGAAAGTAGAACCCCAAGCAAAGGAAATTCCAGGATGCAGTTTGAGTTCCCTATGCTCATATTGCCCTAACCCCCACTGGAGACCAAGAAAGGGCAATAAATGAGAGAGAAAAAGAAACTGCATCACCTGCACCTTCATTTCTTACAGCTTCTCCCATGGTATCAGCCCATCCTGTGCAAAAGGCTGTAAAGTCACTATTTCATATTGGGAATAGTGAACAAAGTGGGCAGCTATTCCAACATTTCTAGCAATGCCTGTGCCTGGAAACAGCAAAAATGGGACCATCACTGTGTCCAACCCCATCCTGAGAAATACAGCCAGGAAAGCTGCCTAGATCAGGGCAAGAACACAGTATTTTACATGTTTACAAAAACTGAACTCAGGTGTTTTCTACATTGTAATGGGATCAACCACGGTTTATTATTGGCACAGAGTTCCCTACAGCAGCAGGGAGAAGGCACTAAAAATGGCAGAAGATAGAATGTCCTCAGTTTGGGGTTTTTTTTTTTCCCTGAAAGAACAAACCAACCTTAGCAATGGACCCTGTGCTGGCTGCACATACCACCTGTGGCTTTGTGCCCACAGCCCAGCAGTGAAAGGTCCTTTCCATACCCAAGGCAGCAAGGTGGGAGAGAAAGCAGAGGGCTGCTGGCAGCCACAGGTCCTGAAGGGAGCAGGGCAGCTCTGAGAGCACTGCAGAAGGGCTCTCAATGCCTGAAACATCCTCAGGCTGAGATTTTGTGCTCTCTTATTCCTCTTCCTGTCAGGACTTTCATCTCCAGCACAGAAGGAGCTGGAGAGCAGAGGCAGCTCTGGGCAGGAGGACTGAGCTGCCCAGCACTGCCATGGGGAAGGGGGCAGGGGCCAGGGAGCAGCTCTGCCTCCCCATCCTGCAGGCCCAGGGTAACAAGGTTTGGACCAAGGCTCTTTGAAGAGCACAGAGCTCCCAGGGGGATCTGCCTCTAACAACTGGTGAATGGTAGTTAAGCAAGAAATATCAGTCTGCTACAAAAAATTGATCACAAGCAGATGATGGTGTCTGTAGGAGCAGTAGTGGTGCTGCTCTGCCTTTCCTGCTGCTGCTGCTGCTGCAGGATTGTGTTTTTCACTACTGAATTTCAAAAGCCTGATCAAGCTTTATCTTGGAGCAACAAACCTGCAAGGCTTTGGTCTTAACATAGATCAGACCAGCTGCAAGGCTGGCCCACCTTCCATCTGCTGAGTAACACGTGCCCATTAGAGGAGGGATTCCACTGTGACTTGATTACAACTGCACTGATTTGAGTGCAGTCACATCTGCATAAAATCACATCAGTTTAGGCAGCCAGGTAGACTGAGCTTAAGTGCAGATGTTCCCCCAAACCTGCATTCAATGTTTCTGAAGCAGAGCATTCAGGGTGTGGATGTCATCCCTGTCCCCCCCTGCACCAAGCAGCTCCAAGGGCAGGGAGTGTCACACATCAGTCAGAGCGAAACAGGGACCTCACACCAGATGTGACACCAAGGCCCCTGACACAAACAAACCCCTCTGCTGGGAGCAGGGCCGTTGTTTCTGTGGGCTGTGGTCAGCAGCTGGGGCAGCACCTCCAGCCAGCACAGCAGCACCAGCACGACCAGTTAAACACCAAATTAAATGTACTGCACAACAGCCTGCACTTCTCACTTCCCTCTGCAGCAACCCCTCTGGACAAGAAGCCCAACAGCCTTGTCACTCCTGAAGATTTCCCATGGGGGAGGTGGGGAAGGGTCTGGAGAGGCCATAAGAGGAGGCTGAGGGCACTGGGGTTGTTCAGCTGGGGCAGAGCAGGCTGAGGGCAGAGCTCAGCGGGGCTGCAGCTCCTCCCGAGGGGCAGCTCCATCTCTGCTCCCTGGGACAGGGACAGGACCCAGGGCACGGCTGGAGCTGTGCCAGGGGAGGCTCAGGCTGGAGATCAGGAAAGGTTCTTCCCCCAGAGGGTGCTGGGCACTGCCCAGGCTCCCCAGGGAATGGGCACGGCCCCGAGGCTGCCAGAGCTCCAGGGGCGTTTGGACAGCGCTGCCAGGGATGCCCAGGGTGGGGTTGGTGGGGGTCTGGGCAGGGACAGGGGCTGCACTGGATGATCCTGGTGGGTCCCTCCAGCCCAGGGTATCCTGTGATTCCATGACATTTCACTGTGGCCAAGCTCACACACATGGGCTTCACACTTCCAGTCCATGCTGTGCACCCCTCTGGAGAGGGGACCTTCCAAGGGCTCCCTAAGGACACAATATCCCCATTATCATCCCCCCATTAGGCCCTGCCCTTTGGCTTTATGTTTTCTGCACATGGCAGGGTCTGAGCTTGCTGAGCAATCCCAGACCCTGCAATCCCCCAGGGACTGGACCCCAGAGATGGACACAGAGAATTCTCAGGCCAGGGGTTCCTGCAGAGCAGCCCCAGCCCAGGGCAGCCCAGCCCTGCAGAGCCCAGCCCTGCCCAGCAGCACCTGTGTGCACACACAAAGGAGTGCACCAGCTCTGGGATCAGGGATTCAATGGCAATGCTACTTAAAAGTATCATTTGATGAATATTAGTAGGAAGACCAACATAAACAAACCATCTCCTGCTCCAAGCTCCCTGCCCACACTGTCTCCTCCAATTACATTGGCACTAAATTAGGCCTCACACTGTGAATCAGGACAAAACATTCATTTAAAGGATTTTTGCACTATTTCTTCTGACAGTTCAGTTCCCCTGTCCCAGTCCTCTGCACAGCATAAAAAAATATCACCAAAGACCCCAAACTCCAGCCTGGTGATCACTGAGCAATGGAAACACAACTTGGGATTCCCAGTTCAGCCATCTGCTCCTGCTGTCTCCAAAGATAACTCTGGGATGCTCTCACTGCCTTTACCTCTTGTGTTTTCCTGGTGTTAAGCTCAGAAACTGGGGTTTCCAGGCAGGAGGAGCCTCTCCAAGCACAGGGCACACACACACACACACACACTTGCCTTTCAGTCTGTTGCCTGGCCCTGGAAACTTTTGGGTTCTTAACAGGGTTGTAAATGAATTAGGAATGAAAGAAAGTTTCTTCCAAAAGGTGCAATGGTTCTGTTACTGCTCTACTCAGAAGGGCAGCAGAAATGATGCTGTCAACAACTCTTCTGAGGTGTCTGCTCAAAAACCACCTTAACATGCGACAACATCAATGAAAATTGTCACCTGTTTCAGATTCAGCTTCGATCCCAATTCAGGAAGCAACTCCTAAACAGAGAAAAAGCTCGTTAAACTGGTGAGAAAATGCTTTTCTTCCTTTCAGACACCAATTCACATGTGCAGGAAAAGGCTACCAAGGTCCCCCTGACTGTTATTGGATTACAGAAAACAATTTTTTGGCCCCAGTGGGTTTCTGCAGGAGTCAGGGGGAACAAATGTTCACACTTTGCAGGCAACAAAATACCTTCTTCCCCTCCTCCTCCCAGGCAGAACAGGTCTGCAAGAATAGTCTTACCAAGAAAACAACAATGCTCTAAAAAATGTTAGCAAAGCAAACTACTCTGTCCTGCAACATCAGCTTCTGGGTGATTCCCACAATTTATTTCCTGGGATACAGCACCCGATTTCATGGTGGTTTTGAAGGGGAAAAGGTGTGAAGGTTGGTGCAGGAAAAGCTCCTGCACTGCTGGGCTGAGGAGCCTCCTCTAAGCAGCTCAACAAAGAAATAATCAGGACACAAAAATGACAATTAGCAAGGACTCTGGTGCTCCAAAGAAAATAGCATGTCAATTCCAAAGACAATAGGGAAAAACGAGGTAGTAATTATCAGGAAGGCTGAACACAACAGATGTTTTATTGTCTTGCAGGACCGAGATCAAATCTTGGGTTCCCATTCAGCTGCAGAGGCTCGAGAGGAGAACACGGGAACAGCCTCTTCTCACCACCCTTCCTGGGAATGTTGCTCCTCTCCCTATTTTAAGCCCAAGGCAAATGGCCAGAGGAGCTGAGGACAGGCTCTGTACTTTCTAGAGCAGCCCAACAATTGCAGGCTTTGGTTTTTTTAAAGCTGCTTTTGTGGTGTGAGCAAATAAGGATCACCAGCACCACCCCAGGGAGTCCTGCCCCAGCACTCCGAGTGCTCCCAAACACCCCACACTGCTTCCTAGGGACAAACCTTGAAGCCCAAGGTGTTGAACATAAACATTCTTTTGATGTACCATAAAATATGAATGAGGAAAACACTCCCTCCTAACCTAGCAGTCACCCTTTAGAAGGGAATTGCCTCTTTCAATTGCTCAGCCCCACGGGATCACTCTGTGCTAAATTCCACAAGGGGCTGGGGGTTTGCTCAGCTTAATTCCAGTGCACATCTGGGGGCTGGAGGCAGTTTGGGCTGCAAGGCCTGCTTTGTTTGGGTAAGAGAAGCCTGCTCTGGACAAGAGAAGCCTCCTTTGGGCAAGACAAGCCTGCTTTGGGCAAGACAAGCCTGCTTTGGGCA
>VZRZ01000246.1:52918-70741 GCA_013398175.1 Climacteris rufus | reverse complement strand
TGGGCAAGAGAAGCCTGCTGTGGGCAAGAGAAGCCTGCTGTGGGCAAGAGAAGCCTGCTCTGGGCAGAGAATCCCAAGTGAGACTTCCATCTGGCTGCCCTGTGGTATCTGGGCTTCCCCCACGCCAGCCAGGAAGCACAGCCAGGGTGAGAGCAGAGAAAGCAAAAGCAGCCAGGGGAAGGCAGAGGGGAAATGAGTGCTTGGCAAACCCTGGCAGGCAGGTGTGGCTCCTGCCCCGCTCCCCAGGCTGCTGCCCACAGGGCTGGGATGGTGCTGTGCTCTTTGGACTCCCAGCTGCTTCCCGAGGCACAGGTGGTGCCACAGCCAAGGGAGCTCACCCCACCTGGGCTGCCAGGGTGCCACCCCTCTCTCTTTCCCTTTTTTCTCTCTCTTCCCCTGCTCCAGACCACAGGGACTCCCAGCTCTGAGCCCTTCACTTCACTGCTGTGCTGAGGCACTGGGGACATCTGAGGGATCTGAGCACCAATCCATCCCCAGCCCCTGACAGAGCTGAGCAGCTTCCATGCATTCCTGGGAATGACTCCCACTGCTGAGCAGGGCTGGGAATCCTTTCCTTGCCCTAAAGGCCAGGCTCCCTCACCACCACACACAGCACAGTGACTCCAGCTCACTGCAGTCAGATATAAAGCATCACAGGGATGAACACCAACTGCTTGTAGTGGAGATCTGCCTGTTCCAGGATCTATTCCCTACCTCTGGCAAAGACCCCAAAAAATAACCAAACTTGTCCCATGACACAAAAAGGCCCATTGCTGTCCTCCCCACTATAACATGAATACACCAAATGACATCTCCTTATGCCTCCTGAAAAGAAAAAGCAGAGCTCTGTTTTATTATGTGATGGTAAATGCACCCCTAAGGATTCTGGAGAGAACATTTCCCAACGAGCTGCATTCCTGCAGGCAACATGGAGAGAAAACATCATCTGCTTTACCCCTGTAATGATTCCTACAGCAATACAATCAAGCTGCCTAACAGATCAGCTCCTTGACAGCTTCCAAGCTTAGGAGCAGCCTCAAGTTTACATGCTATGCTTAATTTCCTTTGGGTCGACCTTAGAAGAAATCTAATTTGTTTCACAAGCAGCTCTGGATGTCAGCAGAGGCTGATGAGCAATAGAGCCATGAGACAAAGGCCATTTAGTGTCTCCCATAGATCTGTTGGAGGAGGCAATTGATCAATCTATATATTTAGAAACAGTGGGGAAGGGAGCTGATGGTGGCCATGTGACTCTATTTTAACATCTCTGCCCGTCCGTAGGAAGAGAAAAAACTAAAATAAACACATATATTAAAAATTTTTTTAAAAAATATATAATCCACTCAGTGGGCAAGCTCAGAATTGTGCAGGCAGGGAAAGGCTCAGAGGCAGCCCAGCAGAGCAGTGTGCTGGGCAGATACATTACCAGGCTGGGGGTGGGTTTAGGCATTGTCTTCCGTGCCCGGTGCACCTTGACTTCGGCGTGAGCAGCAGGGCCCCTCTTGGCATCCGTGTCCTTGCTGCCCTCCCCGAGCTTGCTGGCCACGCTGCCTTGAAGCTGGGCAAAGGAGCCCACAGTCCTGCCCTTGCCTGCTCCTCCAGGAAGGGTTTTGGCAGCGTGGCCAGTGAGAGAAGCAAAGCTGGTAGTCCTTAGGGGCTGCTCCTGTGCCATCTGCTTGGTGAGGATGTAGCCATTGCTCCCTGTCACAGCAGTCTGTGTGAAGTCAGTTGCCTTCAGGTGGTTCTGCTTCCCGGTCTCGCCATCCCGCTCCGAGATGCCGTTCTCTGCTATCCTATTTAATTTAGTAGTAGAGTCCTGCTGGCTCACTTTCGTGTTGTCCTGAGTGTTTTTCACCGGGTTTGGGTGGCCCCCGCCCTCGCTGTGCTCGCAGGAACCGTTGGTTTCACCGTCCACTGCCATTTTTGGTTCCCCCACTTGCTTTTCTGTAGCGCTTTCATCTGCAGCCATGGCATTAAACCCTGCAGGAAGAGGGAGGATAGGAAGAGAAGAAAAAAGGGTCACAAGTGCCATTGAAACATCCCAAGAGAAGGCACAGCTACTCCCAGTGTAAGAGCAGCCCTCTGCAGAATCCTGCTTGATGGGCATCACAGAATCCCAGAATCATCAGGCTTGGGAAAGACCTCCCAGGAGTGGCTGGTCCAAGATCATCCAACCATGGAGCAACCACCAAACCACAGCACTGAGTGCCAGGTTGTTCCCTCACCCACCTGCCCAGCTCTCCTGGATCCTCACACAGGGACATTTGGGGTGGGTGGCTCAGGTGACAGCAGAGCACTCACTGTCACTTGCCTCAGCTGCAGATGTGGCCATGTATTCCCAACAACAGATTTTTCAAGGTAAACATTATCTCTGGCTTTCCCAATAACTGCATTTATTGGACCATATGTCAACACCTCTCCTGGCAAACAAAACTCTGCCCAATCTTGCATCCGGATCTCTGGCAAAGCCCTGCCCAAGGCCACACTGACACGGAAAAGCTTTGCTGGGAGGGCTGTACCAGTGAGGTTTTGTGGCACAGACAGCCCAGCAGCCAAATGTCCACATCAGGGCCCTGCTGCCACAGGGAACATCACAAGGAAGAATTCCCTGGCAATCCCAGCTCTCCTGGGAATGTTGTCCAGTGGGAAGTGACTTTTTCACTGGGATAAAGCAGGACAAGAACAGGATTCATGGTGTCATTCCAGAGGTAATAGCCAGAGTAAACACAGGAGTGAAGCTTGGTAAAAGCAGTTCTAGACTAAAATAATGATATGATTCAAATGCAGCAAGGTTTTTGCAGCCTGACTAAAAGCTCAAGCACAGCTAAAACAACAATACCCATGTAAAATGTTCCTTTTCCTTCCCTTCCAAGTATTTCCCTGCTCCCTCATCAACGAATTTGTGCCATCAAAGATTTCAGACCCAAGCTGAAAAAAACCTGATTATGAATGCCATGTGCTTCCAGGGAAGTTTCTGACATGACAAACCAGCAGCTCCCCAGGCAAGCAGGAGTGACAACAATTCACTGGCACCATCAGTGACATGATCACACCAACCTGCTGTTAGGGATTCCTGGGCTTGTTTTCCTTGCAGAGACCAGACAGTTATGAAAAGCAACACAAGAAGTACAGTGAGAGCTCTGTCAGAGCAGGGGGGATTGATTCACAACCAGCTCCCATCAAAGCAATTCTCAGCTACAGGATCTGAAGAGCCTGGAGTCACCCTGGAGGAACAGCCAGACCACTGGGTATCAGCACCTCATTTCACACTGCTCCTGAAGCCCAAACAGGCAAGGAAAACAACATTCTGAATCCCAGAGTCACTGAGGTTAGAAAAGACCTCCAAGCCCATGGAGTCCAACCTGTGACCAACCCCACCATGTCCCCAGCCCTGAGCCCTGGGTGCCATGCATCGTCCTTGCTTGGACACCTCCAGGGATGGGGACTCCAAACCTCCTTGGGCAGCCCCTGCCAAGGCCTGACAACTCCTTCAGCAAAGAAATTCCTCCTGGTGTCCAACCTGAACTCCTCTGGCCGTTCCCTCTGCTCCTGTCCCTGTTCCCTGGGAGCAGAGCCCGACCCCCCTGGCTGCCCCTCCTGGCAGGAGCTGTGCAGAGCCAGCAGGGCCCCTGAGCCTCCTTTGCTCCAGGCTGAACCCCCTCAGCTCCCTCTCACAGGACTCTGAAATGTCTCTTCTGACCTGGGAAAAACCTGGTGCCAGGCTAAAGCATGAGGAACCACCAAGATCTTGGGATGACAAGTCCAATGTACCTGGGCTGCCTGAGCCAAGCTGAGGTCCAGGCACAGGCAGCTCCGTGCAAAGGTCACCAGGGAGGAGACCCAACACTGCAGAGCTCAGCAGAACAGCTCTTCCCAAAACCCACCCAAACTCTCTTTCCATTGGGGAAAAAAGTCTTTCCCCTTTTTCTCCCTCTTTTTAATGTATGTGTCCAGTCCATCTCAATCACAGAATTAAAGAATATCCTGAGCTGGAGGGACCCACAAGGATCAAAGTCCAGCCCCTGTCCCTGCCCAGACCCCCCACCAACCCCACCCTGGGCATCCCTGGCAGCGCTGTCCAAACGCCCCTGGAGCTCTGGCAGCCTCGGGGCCGTGCCCATTCCCTGGGGAGCCTGGGCAGTGCCCAGCACCCTCCCTGATATCTAAGATCTCCTTCCCATTGGGCTGAACTGAAGGATTTGGTTCCAGATTTCTGCCCACCAGCACTGGCAGCTCTAGACTCTAAAAGTGATGCATTCCAGTACCTCAAACAACCTTATTATTCCCCAAACTTCCTGGGGTTTGGTGCCCAGTTGAGATTTAAAGACATTTCCAGCCCCTTCTTGGGCCTGGTCAGTACACATGGAGCATCCAGTCCAACCTCAGGCTGGACATGTGGTCAGTGCTGAGCTCACACCAGGTTGGTCTCAAAGAGCTGCTGCAGCTTCTGACCCCCCCAGCCCAGTGCTGCCCATCAACTCAGAGTGGGACAGTCCCACTGATGCTCTTGATTCCCATCTGAAGGGGCACAAAACATCCTTGCAGACATTGCTGGGAAGTGTCTCCAGACCCTGAGAGGTCACTCCTCCCTGGGGATCAGCTGGGATGAAACATCTGCACTAAGAGATCCATTCCCTCTCAGCCCAGCCTGTGATTGCTTCCCCATGGACTCTGCTGCCTCACAGAGCTCCAAAACTTCCAAGAAGAGCTCACCAGAGCTCTGTGGAGCAGCCAGAGGCACAGACCCCACCTCCAGGAGCAGTGACTGAGGGATCTCCAAGCAGGATTCAAAGTCACCACCTCCACCTGCTGCCTCTCACACCACCCAGGCCCTCCTGGGTGCAGAAACAGCACAAGGCTTTGGTTTTGATAGCAACAGCTCCGGGAAAAGATAAAGTGCTACTTTTTTTCCCCTCATTTATTTAACTATTTGAAAAGCCGTGGGCAGAGGGAGCCACAACTATGCCCTTATTCTTTCAATTCTTGTTTCTCCATTCAGCGTCTTTAAAAGGCCATTTAAGCAATTATTGCAACAAAGTCAGTGCCAGGAAAAAAAAAAAAACAAGAAAAATGAGCTCTCTAACCACAACTGGAGGTTTCTAGAGCTCAGCTTTAGGCACCTGGCTGAACGAAGGCTTCAATATTTGTTGATTTAAATACTGTGATCTCCCACCAGAGCAGTCAAATAACTTCAGTGGCTGACTATTAGATAAACTGAATAAGCAGAGGGCAAGAATTGCTCTACCTGCCATGAAGGCAACCAAAACAATGTGAATTAGAGCACTGCCCCGGGGAAAAAGAAACTGCATTACTGCAGAAAGCATCACAGGCTTTATGAAAAATCCATGAAGCTAAAATTAAAATTCCATGTACACTTTCACACACACACACACAAACACTCTTATTAAGTGTGTGAAATGCAATCTGATTGAGTGTGGAAGTGGCATCAATCCCCTACAAACAGGCACCAGCCTTCCAAATCTGTGTGAGCAGAGATTTGACAAAAGTAAGAGATGGAATTTCACAGTCCCTGAAGTAGCACAGAACTGGGGAACTGGACTGCAGCTGCCAGGGGTCTGGTTTGGATTGAACAGGACTCTCCAGGCCATCAGTGACTGCTCATGTTCCAGGGCACAGCCAGGTCCTGCAGGGCACAGCCAGGTCCTGCAGCCCCCAGGGCACAGCCAGGCCCTGCAGCCTCCAGGGCACAGCCAGGTCCTGCAGCCCCCAGGGCACAGCCAGGTCCTGCAGCTCCCAGGGCACAGCCAGGTCCTGCAGCCCCCAGGGCACAGCCAGGTCCTGCAGCTCCCAGGGCACAGCCAGGTCCTGCAGCTCCCAAAGCACAGCCAGGTCCTGCAGCCCCCAGGGCACAGCCAGGTCCTGCAGCTCCCAGGGCACAGCCAGGCCCTGCAGCTCCCAGGGCACAGCCAGGTCCTGCAGCCTGCAGGGCACCAGCACTGCCCATGGACAGAGTGGGATGCACCCAGGGCTGTCAGGATTTGGTGCCTGCTGGACACAACCCCACAGGACAAGAGCTGTCCTGGGAAGTGTCTTTAAGGCTCCCTGACTGGAAGAGTCAGCAGAGCCAAGGACTGAATGGGAAGGGAGACCACGGCCCCCTCCAGCCTCCAACGAGTGTGAGACACGACAGGCAGGACCCTCCCTTGCTTTGGGACAAGATCCCCTCCATTCTCCCATTCCCTCTTCTGGCAGCACTAAAACAAATCCATGAATAGCTTGGAATAGCATTTTCTGCAACCTGAGCTCCTGCACAGCACTGGGCCCCTGCAAGCAGCACCACTTGTTCATCCCAGGCCCCAAGCTGAACCCCAAATTGAAGAGCTCCCCATGAGTCAGGAGCTGCATCACTGAATTTGTGTGGCAACCCATGGGAGCTGCTCTGGTTTTCCCAACCAAAATCCTGGCCTGGCAACAGGAAAACAGGAGCTGCCATCCCTTGGCTTGGCCCCAGTGCCTCTGCTGGGCTCCATGTGCCCCATCCCTGTGGGACAGGACACCTCTGCAGCTCTGACCACACTCTGGGCCAGCACTGCTGAACAGGCACAAGTCAACATCTACAGCTTTGCTGAGCCCTGGCCCAGAGACAGGGATGGGAACACAAACCAGAGCCAGCAGGAGCCTCCCAAGGAGAATGCTGAATCAAAGAGCCCACAGAAGCTCTCCAACAGCACCAGACACCTAAAGAAACACTTCTTCCTGATGTGACCTTTTCATCTCCCCTTTCTCATGCCCAAAAAAAAGCTTCACTGAAAACCTGCTAAAATCCTCATTTCAAATACACCTTGTGGCAGCGAGTTCTCCCCTTGAAAACGCTGTTCAGCAGCTTTTCTGCTCTTGTGCTGCAAGTGCAAGGGAATTATACAACCAAACCTGGCATTCCTCTAAAACTTTGTGACTTTCCAGCATTCATCCCATCTAAGTAGGCCAAAATGAAGTTTTCTCCACTTTCAGCTTTCTCTCCAACTTTCTCAGTGCTCCTTAATCTACAACCATCCTCTCTTTAATCAAAACAAAATAAAAGGTAGAAAGTTCTGAAGTGTAACCTTATTAATTAGAAGCATCCCAGTCTTTTCAAAGCTCCTTCAGGCATCCCCTATGCCAGATGCAGCAGGAAAAACTTCCCTATGGACCCCAAGACTGCCTGAATCCCCATCCAAGTACTTGATATTCATTTAAAACCCACAAACATGTAGGACAGGTAACGTGCCCAAGAGATTTATTTTCTCTTCTAGTGCCCATTTTCCCACAAAGGTGGTATTTGGTATTTGAAGTTGATACCAAGTTGACACAAACTTTAGCAAAAACAGATCTTTTAGGGGCACAAGGAATTTGAGACTCAGGAAGTTGGGTTATTCCATTATCTCTTTGACTCCACGTGGCAAAGAATACCCAATAATACATTTAAATCTGAATTAACAACTCCCTGAGAGCACTGCAGAGCTCCCAGCCCTCCCCTGGCTCTGCAGAAGGGTCAGGCTCAAGTTTTCTTCTCAATGTCACAGTCATGCACAACTGAATTAAAACTCCCATGCAGAAAACAGACTCTCATGGAAGTAGGGGAGAAGCTAAGACAGATGAGACCACCTCATCTAATTTTAGGTGTCTAAAAGGCATCTCAGAGCCCAGGGAGTTCCTAAGCCACCAAGGGAGAGGAGCCAACAGCTCAAAAGCAGCACAGGCTGACTTCAGACATCTTTGGACAAACTAATCCCTGCCTGGACCATGCCTAACCTGCCTGCTACCATGCCTAGGCAGAAAAGAGCTGGACTAGCTCAGAATTAGAATGATAACTTCAAAAAAAAAAACTAAATCAGGCAAAAATTAAGGTGACCTCTGCTCTCCCAACCCAGACATGAGCTCCTCTTCGCTGTCTTTGCCTGATGGGTTTCCAGCTCTACCAGCAGAGCCAGACCTGGCTCCAGTCCTGCCCTGGAGCTCACCAGAGCTCAGTCCAGCTTGCCCAAACCCCTGCATGGGCAGAGCCTGTCTGAGAGATGTGGCACTGTCCTCAGCAGCCACCCCAGCCACAGCCTCTGCAGGGACCCACCAGAAACTTCCCATGTGAGAGAGGCCAGCTAGCCCCTCACAGCTCTGTGCTACTTTGGCAGTGCTCTGAAAAAAGTCAAGGCTTAAATGTATTTCTTCAATTTGGATTTCACTGCTCAGTGAGACAAAATAAGAAAAATATACAAGTGTTGCACTTCAGGGCAAACTGCAGCCACCACCAGGCCTGAGGGAAAAGAGAGCGAAAAAGAATAAAAACAGGAGTAAAAAATTCTTCTACAAGCAAATGCACTCTGATCTGGAACTTTTACACATTTTTTCTGAGCATCTTGGTGCTGAGCACTGGTAGAGGCAAGACACCCACTGCCCATTGGGATTTTTCTTGCATTTCCAGAGCCCCCAGCACAGAGCCCAGGCAGAGCCACGAGGCTTCAGCTGCTGCAAGAGAAACTTCTAATCAAAGGCAGGGCTTAAATGAACTTAGCTTGAGTGAACTAAGCAAAGACAGAGCTTAAAGGAAAAGCAGAGGATTTGGAAGTGCAGTCAAAGAGCTGCACACAGCTGTATTTATACACATACACATTTCACAGATGTTCTGCCTTAAAGATCACCTTTAAAACACCACAGATACCACAGGCTTTTATTCAATACCCAACTGTCCTGCTGGATAAATGTGAGAAATGCACCTGCTTGTAATCCCTGGGCAGTTCCCTCCCCTCCTCCTCCAAGCCAAACAAAAAGGAAAACTGCAAAGCAGAGAAAAGCCCAGCTGACCTCAGCAGGATGAAGAGGTGGGGGCTGAAACCACACAGACCAGGGAGAGGTGCTGGCTGGAGACCCTGAATCCACTGGAAGGGAAAGCTCTCCCTCCCTCCCTGAAGGCTGCATGGGGCACTGAGCAACCTGACCCAGGGAATGGCATCACTGCCCAGGGATGGGACTTGCAACTGGATGATCTTTAAGGTCTCTTCCAACCCAGATCACTCTGAGGTTCTGTGATTCTATGATTAAAGCCAAAAAGCAGGGAATTTTGAAGCCAAGAAATGCAGACAAATATGTTTTCAGGCAAAAGTTCCTCTCTGGGGTGAATTATTGATGGTCTCTTTGTTCCCCCAAACCCTCGTGAAGATGGCTGGTGTCCCTCCCAGTCTGCCCTGTATTTCCAGACCACAGATGTCACTCCCCTCTGGCGCACTGTGACCCTGCTGTAGGGTCACACCAAGACTTATAAAACAGGAAAAGAAAAGTAAAAGAGAAAAAAGGAAGACTCAGCTTCTGCTGTGAGTGCTCAATATCGAGGTTTCACAGGTTGGATTAATGGGATTCAGAACCTGGCCAGTGGGCTGGGAATGCTGGGGGGGACTCACAGAGCCACAGGGGTTAGAAGGCACCTCTGGAGATCACCCAGTCCAACCCCCTGCCAAGGCAGGGTCACCTGGAGCAGTGACACAGGAACGTGTCCAGGTGGGTTGGGAATGTCTGCAGAGAGGGACACTCCACACCCTCCCTGGGCAGCTGCTCCAGGGCTCTTTTGGCCTTTCTAATGCTGAGGTGGAACTTGTTGTGTTTTAGTTCATGGCCACTGCTCCTCATCCTGTCACTGGCACCACCCTCTGACAGCCCCTGGAGATGTTTGTATGGATTGATGAGATCCCCCTGAGCCTTCTCCTCTCCAGACTGACCAGGCCCAGCTCCTGCAGTCTCCCCTCATATGAGAGATGCTCCAGAGCCCTCATCATCTTTGTGGCCTCTGCTGAACCTCTCCAGTAGCTCCTTGTCTTTCTTGAACTGTGGAAACTGAACTGTGGAAACCAGAACTGAACCCAAAACTCCAGATGTGGCCGAGCAGAGGGGCAGGATGACCTCCTCTGACCTGCTGGCCACACCAGGATGCCCCCCTGGATCCCTTTGGTCCTCCTGGCCCAGAGCACACACTTTGAACCTTAACTGGCTCAACAGTTTAATAACTCAGAGCAGCCTCCATGGAATTCCTTCAGCCCTGTGCCATGGGATGGGGCCCTGGTGTTCCAGCACTGGCCAGGAGACCCTGAGCCCAGCTGAGTCCAAGGGCTGCCAGCTCTGGGCACATTTCCTGGGCTCCCCAGGCACATCCTTCCTGCAGAAGGGGTCCCACACCCAGGGAGTGCACAGCTGGGTGAACATCTGAAATGAAGCAGCACTTTGCTGTGCCTGGTGTCCTGCTGGCAGCCTCACAGGGGATGCCAGTGCCCAGCAGCTGAGGAGAGCACATCAGTCCTTCCCCCCTTTCAAGCTGCCATCCCTGCACCTGGCAATGCAGCTGCTCACTGCAAAGCAGCACTTGCTGTGCTCACAGCAGCTTCCTACCTGCAACAAGAGGGAGAAAAAGGGAAAAAAGGCCCCTCCAGGAGTTTAAACCCCTGACAGTCTCTCAAAGCAGTTCCAAGTTTATCTGAGAGCAGTGACTGAGCAGGTCTCACCCAGCACCGTGGCCCTTGCAAAGCAGCTGCCTTGGGTGAAGGCTCAGAAACGCTGGAGCTAACAGAGAACTTCACTCCCAACACCCATTCCTGCTCCCTCATAGCTCTGCTTTACTGGAACTTTCCATCCCTGGGCTTGGGGAATCAGAAAAGGAGTGGTTTGCCTTGAAAGGTCAAGTGAGACGCAGAGCTGGGAGTGAAGCACATGAGGAGAACTGAACTCACTTGCAATCCTTGCAAAGAAACCACTTTTTAATAGTTTCTCTCTGAGTCAGACTAAAGACAATATGGCCTAATAAAAGCTTTTTTCCACTCATCTGCCACCTCCCTGCCCCCTTCCCCACCCTGTCAAAGGGAAATATGGACCTGAACTCACACCCACATGTAAAACTGAACTGGAACGTTTCCCACGGACAACAAAACAGCCTCAGCCATTTTTTTTCTATCTGAATTGAGCAATTTTGCACAGACAGGGACACTGAGCCCAGTGAGCAACTTCCACAGGCTAGGACTCACCCCCACAACTGGAAATGAAAGTGCTGGAACACACAAAGAGCTTGTTCCTACAAATACATGTTACACTTAGAGTTCAACCACTCCTCTTGATCAGGATGGAGGCAGAAGAGGACAGCCCAGGTGGGAAGCACAGGGCACTTCTGCAGTACCTCTCTCTTGAGGAACAAAGAACAAACCACCACAACTGCCCACCCAAGGGCCTCCCACCTTCAGGATGCTCCCTGAGAGCACCCACCCCATCCCAAACACCAACAACCCATGGCAGGGGGTTGAAATGAGATGGTCTTGAAGGTCTTTTCCAACCCATGGTGATCAGAGGGATGGAGCAGCTCTGCTTTGAGGAAAACTTAAAAAAAAAAAAGGATTTGCTCAACCTGGAGAAGAGAAGGCTTAGCAGAGACCCCACTGTAGGCTTCCAGTACCTGAAGGGAGCCTACAGGAAAGATGGAGAGGAACTGTTCACAAGGGCCTGGAGTGACAGGACAAGGGGGAATGGCTTCCCACTGACAGGCAGTAGGTGTAGATTGGATATTAGGAAGAAATTCTTCCCTGTGAGGGTGGGGAGGCCCTGGCACAAGGTGCCCAGAGAAGCTGTGGCTGCCCCATCCCTGGAAGTGTCCAAGGCCAGGTTGGACAGGCAGATGATCTTTAGGGCCCCTTCCACCAAAACCAGCCTGTGATTCTCTGACTATGAACTGGGGCAGCTCAGCTACAGCCCCACCAGAGCAGGAGCCTTCCCTGCCACAGGGGATGTTCATGGAGATCTCCAGCATGACAGTGTTCATCAGTGCTGGAGCCAGGCAGTGCTCACAGGCACCACTGCAGTGCTGCCAACAGACCTTGGCTTGGGATCAGACCCCCAGATATCAGCCAAGGCTTCAAGCTACCTGAATTTCCTGGCTCATCTTGGATTCAGGGAATGCTTAAGTTTCTAGAGGTGTAACTGGTGAAGGGCCCTTCAGAGGCAGCAGTGGAGCTGCAGGATGTGCTAACACAATTCCAGTGGGGATCTGACCTGCCCTCAGCATCAGCACCTTTCTGAGTCAAGGGGGAGTGAAAAGAGGGGAAAACACAGCAATTCATGCTAAGCCTTTAGCCCAAACAGCACCTTCAGTCAGCCCTTGGATCTGCAACTTCAAGCCTCTGAAAATTTAGATTCCAGGTTCAGTATTGGCAGTTTACCTGCCAGGGGGCTTTCCCAAAGGGAACACAATTCAGAGCAGGTTCAGTCACACCCTGCAGGCCATGGCTCCCAGCAAACACACCCTCAGCAGCCCACACTAAACCAGTCTGTGCCACTGACAAGGATACAGAACAGTCCTGGCACCATCCTTCTTACTACAGGAGAATGACTGCTCAAGAAAACTTGGAGGAAGCTGAGACTTGAGGGTGCTTTTCCATGCACACATCCCAGCTCCACCCCCGAGCCAGGAAACTGGGCTCAGAGAAACTGTTCCCTGCCACCTTGCAAGTCTGCTGGAATGATCTCATGTTCATGCAACAGTCAAAAACCCGAGTTCTGTGCCAGCACTAAACACTGTTATTAAGAGGCTTTTGGGACAGGCAGCAATGTTCTGCTGGTGAAGATCCTCTGAGGGTCCCAGCTGGGGAGCCAAGGGCAGGAGGGACAGTCACAGCACACACAGCACTGGCTGTGACACACGTGCTGTGCCTGGGAGGGAAGGATACAGCTGAGCATCCCAGAAGAACAGACACTACACAGCTCATGTTTCAGGACCCTCCATTCCCTGGCAGCAGAAGCAGACAATAAACTGGAGAGGTTGGAATTTGAGCCCCTTGTGAAGCCTGGAGACTGTCCCTGCACAGAGAGGGTTCTCTCTTCCTTCTGACACAGCATTTGCTGTAAGGCAAAATCAGGCAAGGCACACAAAGCACAGAAATGCCTCTGCCCACTCTCCTTCTGGATTTTTTACCTCCACAGACTCCTGACACCTTAAGATCAACCAGGAGCTACACAAACCAGCTTTATAATCCTGAGCTAAGCAAGGCAAGGGATCAAAGTGAGTCTCCCTCAGAGCAACACAACCTCCCACTGACGCCTCCTGACACCTCAGACTTTGTCTCTGCTCTGCCCAGACCAGAGGTCCCTACACCAGCAGCCCTGGCAGCAGGATTCCTGTGCTCCCACTTAATATCCAAGCACCTGACACAGCATTCAGTATTTGCCTGTTCTGAGCTTTACTTTCTAACTAGAGCAGCTTGACAAAACATTATGCTGGACAGGAAAGAAAGGAAGAGCAATGCTGTTCTCACACACAACTGAGTTAAGTCCAAAATCTTGCTTCTAGATAAGAGTAAGGATTTTGATGGGGCCAGTTCAGTGCTTTCCTAATGCTCTATTATGGAAAGGAGAACAAAAATACACCAAATCCCTGAAGAGCTATAAGAAGTAACTAGTCCAGGAATAATAAAAGCATGGAAAGAAAGGAGGGAGCTGGGGGAAAGATAAAGGGTGGTGGGTTTTTTCCCTTAATCCCACTGACACATTTATTAAGCCCTCAGATTTGTGTGCATGTAACTCACAGATAACCCTGCAGGAAAGACTCTGTCAAATGAACATGTGCTGCATCCTGCACAGTGAAAGCAGCAGAAGCCACAGAGGAGCCACGAGGTGTGGGGTGTCTGAGCCCTCCAGCCACCCTGCAGCCACCAGGGCCTGCTCTGCAGTGACAGAGAAACCCACAGCCAAACAGAAAGTCAGTGTTCCCAGAGGGAGGAAAAGGTCAGCGTGGGGAGGGATCAGAGTTCAGCTGAAACCAGTCACACACAGCAGGTTCAAAGTAACTCCTGTGCACTTCACACCAAAGCAGAAGTGAAAATTAGATCTCCTTCTTTAGGGGATTGGTGAGGGATGGACTGAAAAAGCAAATTTGCATCTTCTGTGGAAGAGCCCTGCTGACAATAAACACAGGAGAAGGGAGGCTCTGTTTGTGGGAGCACACCTGAGGCTCTCAGGGGGCTGAGCACATCTCCAAGCCCCCACTTCTGTCCCCATCTCATGCCCACCTCAGCAGCAAGGGCAGGTGCTCACCTTCCTCTTTGTTGTTGGTGATGTCTTTCAGCAGCTCAGTCTTCATGCAGCCGTCCTTCCTTGGCTCTCCCTTACTCAGCACTGCTCGCTAAGGAGGGGGAGAGAAAAAACAGAAATATCAGGGCTTAGCTCAGTGCTCAGACACACATTGCATTCAAAAGAAGAGACAATCATGGACACATCCTGTTTACAGCACAAGCAAACCTCCCTGTGCAAAATAAGGCTGCCAGGAAGCTGCCACCAAGGCACAGGTCACAGATAAAACATGGCAAGGCTGGCCCCAGCTGCCAGCCCCAGGAGCACAGGGGCTCGGGGCTGTGCCCAGGGCTGACACCTCCCAGCTCTGGCCTGGATGCAGCCAGACAGAATTTCCCAGTGCAACGTGCCTGGGAATGCAGCTGAGTCCGTCTGCGTGCAGGGCATCCCGAGGAGGTGCCTCTTACTCCCCCAAAACTCCTCAGGCTTTGGGTGGGGGAGGCAGATCTATCAGACTCCTCATTACAACCTCATTTATCAACATTTCCAGCCCATGTGCTTCTGGTGGCTTGGTTGGTTTTTTTGTAGTTCATTCAAATGTACATTCAAAATGCAAACCATCAGTCAGCTACAGCTAACTCTTCATTCATAACACCCATGTTTATTAAAGTTAATGAGCTCTATTTTTAATTCTATAGAGAGCAATTTTTCTTTTTTCCCCCCTCCTTTTATAAAAAATTGTATGTAAAAAGGGAACACCTGCTCATCTCCTCTGCCTTTCACACATTGGAGTCACACTGTTAGCTCAGGTTTGCAGTCTTAATACCTTCTCTTCTTACTTTGAAGTAGCAAGACCAAAAAAAAAAAGCAACCAACCAAAACAAAACAGAAGGAAAATGGTATTAAAAAAAAAATTAAATAGAAGGGGTCTTGCCACAGCTGTGTTGAAGGAGAGAAGCTGGTCTAGAGGCAGAGATGGGGAGTGCCCTGCAGAGCTGGAGGTCGGTGCCGGGTTCAGCGACACAAGAATAAACCCAGGTCAAGCCAACTGTTGTAGGCCAGCACAGAGAGCAGATGGTGCCTGCAGCCATGCAAATCACAAGGTTTAGAGAGCACTGAGTGATAAAGAAAGAAAAACAACCTGCCTACCCCCATAAAGCAAGCGAGGGGGACGAGACACAGCTCCCAAACCTGCCCAGCACAGCTCACCCATGCCCCTGGGGGACTGCGGCCAGAGCTGGCAGGCAGATGGGCTTTGGTGCTGTCACCAGCCACCCTGACAGGTTTGGGAACTCAGTGCACTGCCCTGTGCTGGCAGGTTCTGCAGAGCAGCCCCAGCCCCACTCAGGGCTCCTCCAGCCCCAGAGCCCTGCAGGCTCACCCTGCCCTGCACCCAAATGGCACCAGGGCAAAGAGGCACGGCCAGGGAAGGAGGGAGACAGGTTCCTGGGAGAGCCTCCACCACCTGCCAGGCCTGGAGCCAGGGGCACTGCAAGGATGGCTCCTGTGGCACAGCATGGAGCCTGTGGGTGGCTGCCTGTCCCTGCCTGTCGCCAGCCTGCCCTGAGCACAGAGAACAAACCTGGCCACGTCTCAGTGCTCTCAGCACCAGCAGCTTGTGCTCCACACCTTCAGGTATCTCCAGTCACAAGCCAAAAAGCAGCTGGGAGCATCAGAAAGCTCAGCTCAGCCCTGCCTGAACCAGAACCCACCTTCAGCAGACACTGGCCAACAGCTTCCATGGAGAAATTATCATAAAACACAGCCCAAAGTCTGAACATAGAGCAGCTGTTTTATTTATTTATTTGCTAAGCCAGTAATATATATCCTTGCTGCAAACATGAGCTTGTAAACCCTACCTCTCCTCTAGTCAGACCTCCTGTAAACTGGGAATAACCTCATTTTTTCTCATGGATTACCCTGCTGCAAGACTTGAGGAAAGAGAGCTCAGAGTGCTGGAGGGCACCCCCAGCTCCCACCACAGCCAGGGGCACCCAGGCCCTCGCCACAGGCAAATAAAGAGCCTCAGTCTGTCTAACAGGAACCAGTTTGTTTCCCCAACCTTTGTTGCAACAAGGAAAGGTCTTGATATTCCTGCTACTACATTGACTCACCCAAGAAGCCCCAGGATTTCCAGGGGCCGTTCTTAGCCGTGTGAGTCTAAGTTTTTCTGTATTTTCTGAGCAGGATCCCCACTCCACACATCACCCACACTCTTCCTTCCACAAAGGCATCGCTGCTGCTCGTCCATGAGGCCTGAAGAGAAGCCACTGCACAAACCTGGAGTCAACCAGACCTTGACCACCCTCCCTCCTCACCACAGGCACCAGCAGCTCGGAGCTGCCTGCCTCCTGCCCAGCTCTCCAAGCAGAATTCCCAACTGCAAGAGACAAACCATCACTTTTGTCCTGTGAGAGCACAAAAGCTGGATGGCAAGGCAAGGCTGGCTGAGGTGGCATCTCACAGCTCTCCACCTCACACACAAACCCTCGCTCGCAGCGGCGACAGCGGTACAGCCTCCCAACAAAACCTCAGCATCAAGGTAGAGAATCACATAATAAACTAAAAAAATAAATAAAATCAAAACCAACTGAGAATTGTGAAGCATTCTGATCAGAAGGAAGCTAGAGGAAAGCCCTGCCAGGCGCTCGAAGCCTCGTCCCCCCAGGGCAGCGCTCTGCCCTCCTGGCTCCATCAGCAGCACCGAGGGGCACCCAGCGGGCACCCAGCACCATTCAATCCCTCCCAGCTCCACCCAGCCAACTTAGCACCAACTTCACCGCAAGTGGCAATACCTCCAGCTTTTGTGTATGGGTGGGTGTTGGGTTTTTTTGCCCTCCCCTCCCTTAAATCCAGAGCAAACTTCCCTTTCTGCTCACCCTCCCCATGCCCCATCCGTCCGCTCCCGATTGGCAGGGAAATCCTATACCCACCCTCCCCGCCGAGAAATGTCTGCTCTTGCAGCAGTCCCAACAAAGCCAACTGCCAAGCACACGCTGCTTCACAATAAAAGTCTCACTCGCTCCATTTATTTTTTTCCTCCTTTCCCCCTTTCCCGCAGCCGTCTGCCTCCATTCCCTCGCCGACCCCAGAGTGATTATTAACCATCCGTGGCTGGAGAAGCTCCACAAAGAGCACACACCACCAGCCACGAAGGGTTATTGCCCCCCCTTACCCCCCAATCCTTAATTTTTAGGTTTCAAAGGGAAGGAAAAATTAGTGCATCTGAAGAAAGATTGATTGGGTCTTTGAAAAGGCTTTAAGAGCCATGAGGAGCCAAGCAGAGGAGCTACTGCTGGTTTAGTTTTTTCCTCTCTGCCTCTGTTTACAAGAAAACAGGCTTCCTCTCCTCCATGAGGTCTTTGGAGGGGATGGAAGACAGGTCAGACCAGCCAAGGAAAGGCTCTGCAGCATTTCCAAACAGATGATGACTAGAAACTACAGTGGTGCCTTTAAAACAAAAAAAAAAAAAAAAAAAACAAAAAAAAGAAAGAAAAGCCCACCAAAGAAAAAAAAGGGAAAAGAAAGAAGAGAAAAAGAACAAAGCTGGGAAACACAGAAAGAGCTTTCGCAGCCTCCTCTCCTTGGCATTTTCATCAGCCATCCGGGTGCCCTTCGCAAAGTCCAAGCAGGTTTTATAGGCAAAGACAACACATGCACAGCAAAACTCCAACATATTGCAGCTTACCAAGCCCAGGGGACCAGAGTTACATCATGAGCCCGAGCTCTCTGCTCTCCCGGCAGCCCGGCAAGGAGCGCAGGCTGAGGTGCCAAGATGTCTACCTTCACCAGGGT
>VZRZ01000246.1:913-52884 GCA_013398175.1 Climacteris rufus | reverse complement strand
TATGTCTTAAAAATCAACCGTCTGGGAACCTGAGGCTCGGCAGCAGCGTTACTGCGAGCAGAGCTGTGCACACACAGCAGGTCCATCTGGAAGAGGGCTGGGAGCAGGAGACCCCTCAAAGTGCTGTTCCCATCCGGAGCAGCGGGTGCACCAACACCTCTGTGGGATGGACAGGACTGACCCTGCCTTGGGAGGTGGTCACCAACCCCTCCGAGGTGACACCAGACCCCACTCAGGGCTCAGGGAAAGCTCCCACCAGCCAGGAAAACGAGGGCTGCAGCAATGCCAGAGCAGGGCAGAGGCAAAGCTCTCAACAAATGATGCAACCCCAGCAAGCAGCAGATTCTTATTCACTCATTTTTTCCCTCCTTCTCCTCAAAAAAACATTCAAAATAACACAACCCAAAACAACCTGCTCGTAATAACCTTTGCCTTGAAGAGAAGACAAACATTTTGTAGTTAATTACATAGGAAGTAATGATTAAGAAAAGGCTTGTACAAAGAGAGTGTTTCTTTTGTAGGCACGGGGAGGCTGCTCATTTCAGATCTCGGCACTGCTCAGGTCCTGCTGGGCTTGGGTGAGGCCTGGGACCAGGGCTCGTGGGGACGCTGACCACGGGCCTGTCATTAGAAGCAACAGAAGCATCTGATCTAGAGAAGGAAGGAAACACAACCACCAGCATACCTGGCCTACAAAGCAGTCACCAGTCTCAAAGCTCCCTTTTTCCAGGCTAAGGCCACTTCCTTATAAGCCTCATGCAATCATGTGAACATGGAATTTTATCTGCAGCTCACAACAAGCACTGCCCTCAGCCTGAAGTTTGCTCCCAAATCACATTCTTTGCCGTCCTTTTGTCTCCTGAAATCCTTTCATCCAGACTCTTCCCCATAGAAAAGAAACATTTCCTTCTCAACCCCCATGTCCTCTCTCCTATTCCAGCCACACACGTCAACTCCCGAGAAGGGGGGAAGCACAGAAAGAGGTGCAAGTCCCTGCATGCAACAGCTGGGAACACGGAGACACGTGCATGAAACACAACAGGACTTAAAGTGCCTTCTCCCAAGACAAGGCATTCCACGATGGTGTGCAGGCTTCAGGCAAGGGGGGTCTGCAGAGCCCGTGCCCTCCTGGAAAGGGGAGATCGATTTACACTTCCTCACTGCTTCCAGGCCCATCTAGCTGCATCCCAGTAGAGTTAAAGCCAGTGCAACTTGTGTGTGCAGGCAAATGTAAATCCAGAGCAGACAAAGGCGTCCCCTCCTTCCACGGGCTGAGGGTAGCAAGGAGTCCAGCTGCTGCCTGCCTTCTCCTAGCCCCCGGGAGGGGAAGGGGGGGAAGAAAACCCTAAAATGGAGACCAAGATTCATCACTATCTCTAGCAAAAGCAAACCAGCCATTTCAGAAACACCAAGTCCCCGGGAAGGCCGAGCCAGAACAAAACCATAGCACCAAGAGGAGCCTGGAGCAAGCAGATTCCAGCAGTCCAGGGCAGGGGAGCTGGAAGGCAGCTCACCCCCATCAACAGGGCTCGGGGGCCTCTTCAGCCTCCACGCTCCTCTTCCTCCCACCCCAAAGCCCGGCAGCCAGCGGAGCGGGGCCCTGTCCCCCTGCCCATCCCCAGGGCCCCAGCCAAAGGGCACGTGGGGCAGCGGGGAGGGAGAGCCCTTCATGGGCTTCCCGTGGGCCCAGGAGGAGCTGGCTGAGCTGCCCACACCACCTCCACCTGGGTCACCTCGGCCATCGAGCGGCCAAGCAGCGAGACAGCGGTGCCTGCGAGCCGGGAAAGCGGACGGGGAGAAGGAGGGGGGAAAAAAAAGACAAAATAATAATAAAAATCATCATCATCATCAAACTTGCACCCTCGGGCCTGTCCCTCTAATAACTACAGCAAAACCTCACCAAGGCCTTACTCTGCTGGAGGGCGAGAAAGCGACACAGCGCTGCCCAGCACCCGAAGTCCTGGAGGTGGGAGATCCTCACACCCTCTCCTCCATGGCCTACGGGCTTCGTCCCCGGCGTGGGGCCTGGTTTTTCTGCTCTGTCATTAAGAGTGGAGCCTGGTCTTTTCCTTCAATCCCAAGAATTGCACGGAATTAGATCATCTTTCTGGCTCGCCTCCCCCTACAGGCAGCTCCCGAGCATGCTCAGCGCGGCGGCGCTGCCATTTCATAACCGCATTGTTTACGGACACACGGACCTGCCATCTTTTGACAGGGACACAGGGCCCGTGTCCCTGCCCAGCGCCCCGGCCCCCGCCACAAACACCCCCTTGGGGCAAGGCAAACTGCAAAAGCAAGGCGAAGGAGAAGCCTCAGGGGTGATGTTGGTGGGTTTGTTGTTTTTCCTGATGGTTTTTGTTTCTTTTTTCCCCCCTTTTTTCCTCCTTGATTTAGGTGAAAATCCACCTGCCTTGGAGGGCGAGGTTAACCCCTGTGGGGGCTGTGGGGAGGAGGAACTCGCAGGGCTCGATGCAAAATGCCAGCCATGATTTTTAGCTCCTTCAGATCACAACCGTGCTTCGATGCCACCTAAAAATATAATCCCCAGCCCAGTCTGCCATCCTCTGCCGAGCCTTCCTCTGTGAGAGAAAGGGTTGGAAATATGGTATTTCCCTTAAATAAACAAGTTGGCTTAGTCCCAGCACATACAGTTTTCTCCTTTAAATGCAAACCAGAGTATTTTTGCAGGCACACAGGAAAACGAGGAGAGGAGGAGGGGAAATGTTCCTCATTTAACACCAAGAACTCCATGAAAAGCCTTGCAAGGTTGCTCAGAGCCCTGCTCCGTTCCAGCCCTCTCCCCGTCTGTGCTGATCATACTTTACAGGTGAAAGCAGCTCTGACTTATGACAGAGAGAAAATGCCAGAAGAGCTGGAGGTTTCCTCATCCTTGGAACAAGGACAAGTTGTGAAAAGCTTCCTTTGCAAGAGGCACTGTGCTGCTCAGGCACAGTATGGCAGCATTGCAGGAAGGACACTTGCACGTCAGACCTTCTTAACCCCCACTGCCTCGGCCCTTCTCCACGTCCTTCTCCCTCCTGATGGAGACTGAAGGGAAAACAGAAATAAATCACCTGTTTGGGGGATGCAAGCTGTTGTGTTGGAGTCCAGGATAATTTTTAAAAAGCTTGCTCTACAGTTTTTCCCCTTCTATTTTTTCTTTTCTGTTTGTTTTAATGGATACTTTCCAATTAGCTTGTACAGTTTGAGAGCTTCACTCCTGCTGCTTTCCTGACTACTGTAAATCCTGGCAGGCCGCTCTCCTCCTCTGCCCCCCTCCAGGGCCAACAGCACCCTACAGCAAAGCCAGACACATATCCCCCACTCAAGAGACCAAGGAGATCACACAGGCACAGGAGGGACAGATCCCACTGGAAACACGAGGGGCCACAAAGGTCTGCAAAGAGGGCTTGGTGTCAAAACTCTAAATTCAGAGGAGTCAGACAAAAATAACTGGCTGAAAATGGGAGTTAAGGATTATAAACTCAGGGATTCGTTTCCAAATCACTGACATTCCATGTCACTGCAGGAACATATGGTCCTCCAAGCCTCACAAGCAGGGAGCACACGCCATCAGTGCCCTGAGCCTTTGGGCTGACCCCAACACACGGTCACTCTCCTGCTGAGGCCATTCCTCGACCACTCTCAGCTCCAGGAAAGGGAAGGCGAGAAGGAAAAACTTCAGGGAAAAGCAGCAGCAAAAGGAAAACAAAGAGGAGCAGCAGGAATCAAGCCAGCCCTCCCCCAGACCAGCTGGCCAGGAGAGTGAAGCTTCTTAAAACTCCTTGTTTACCTGAAGAAAACAACTCGCTGCCATTGCATGAGATGCACACAATCCTCTTTCCCTATGAGATGGCACCACGTGGGAGAGCTCAGGGGAGCCAGGTCATGGAGCTGCCTCTGCCCCCTGCCCAGGGCTGGTCTCCCAGGGGCTGAGCAGCAGGACCATGGCCCAGGTGTGCCACAGAGCCCATCTCTGCCCACACGTGCTCTGGGATGAGGGCAAGAGCTCGTGCTGGCACTGCAAAGTCAGTTCAACACAAGAAACAGAACAAAACCAAGACCCAAAGGCCCCACTTTGGGCTCTTAACCCTTGCTGAGATGCAGTGCCAAGCCCAGACCTCGGCTGCTCTCTTCCCTCCAAAGTAGGTCAGGCTTTTCTGTGTCTGTGCAGACGCCTCCAAAGGGCCCCAGCCGGCAGGGACGGAGCGCTGGGCGCTGTCAGTCGGTGCCACCCGCTGTCACCGTGGTCAGTGCCACTCAGGAGCACACCTCGCTCACCTCAGCGGGATTGGGGGTGTTTCTTCAGCCTTCATCAAACCCAAAGCCCATGTTCTCCCTGCGTGGAGCTGCTCAGACAGCAGGTCAAGGCCTCAGCTCTTCACTGTTAAAGAGAAATCTCATCTCTCTCCTTGTGACTTCTGATGCCTTTTCCTTTTCTTCTGGATGATGCACAACGAGAGCATTCATAGCCCAGTGGAGACACGATAGATATTTAGATTGCCTATCACAGATTGTCCTGTGTAAGCTCCCTAATCTTTTAAATGCCATCTTCACATCTTGCTCCTTGATTGAAAATTCAATATTGTGTCTGCATTGCAGCTTTGAGGGTCTCCCTGGAGCACAGCAAGTTCAGGCCAATGTTTTGCAAGAGTGTCCAGACCCTCCACGGCCCTGGGACCTTCTGTGTCCATCCCAAATCTCACCGAGGTCTGTGGCAGCCAACAAAGCTGTCTGCACGTAGCACAAACCACAGCAAAAAAAAAATCCCCAAGGGCAGAAGCAGGGGGCTGAATTTTAGGCAACTATTAAAATATGTTGCAGACATGGACCTCCTGCCACGAAATCAACCATGAGTGTTTCCTTTCAATCAGCTGTTCCCTTGGATTGCTACTATGAAAAAAAAAAAAAAAAAAAAGGAAAGAGAGAAGAGAGGGGGAGGAAGTCACCCCAAAATAAAAAGGATTGTTTCTTCCTGGTAAAATATCGTTGGCTCTGGCCTCCACCCAAGCGAGCCATAGGCAGAGGCTGTCAAAGGAGACCTAGAGAGGAGGTGCCATGTGGCCACAGGCCCTCTCCTCCCCTCTCAAGTTCAGTCTTCGAGCAGCCCAGACACCCCAGGTTTGCTCCTTTTGCTTACAAGAGCTCCAAGCAGGGAGGATTCCTGGGAGAATTTTCCAGAAACTTCACACTTAAAATAATGTTTACAAGCACAAACAAACCCTAAAAACACAAAAAACCCACTCAAAACAACAAACCAACCCCAAACAAGGCTCCCCACCCCAGAAGACAAATGAAAGGCAGGAGGAAACAAAGCCCAAGGTTTCCTGACGGCGATGCTGGATGCAGAGGCCCCTGGAGGCCACGGCCCAGCCCCTGGAGCAGCCACCCCAGCAGGACGGGCCAGCCCAGGCCGGGCAGTGCCCCCGTGCCCGCCTGCCCTCCCGCGCGGGGCAGCCGAACGCAGGGACATCCAAACAAACGAACAAATAACCCGGCCATGATTCCCCAGGCTCTGCTCCTCCTCTCCACGGCTTCTCCTTCCCCAGCAGGACACAGCCTGCCCTGCCAGGGCCTCGCCAGGCACGGGAGGCGGACGGACCCTGCGGTACCTGCGGGCAGCTGTTGTCTTCTTCTGGTGAAGACTCCAAGAGTTGCATATTCCAGATCCTCATGAGCAGTGATTCAGTTTCTGCTCATGTGATAAAGCTCCCTCTACAGAGTGAGCATGCCCAGAAGAGCCCATTTCACTGCTCCCTCCACTGCAGCCATTTCACAGAGAACCTGCCGGCTCCAGGGCGTCCATTGGAGCGCGATTATCCCGGGCATCCCCGGGACGCACCGGTAATGCAGATCATCTGTCAACTTTCTGACAGGGCGCCAGGCCTCAAAACTGATCACTCGCCTGAAAAAAAGAGAAAGCTTTTTAAACCAGACTGCTGTCTCGTGGCCTTCAAGAGTAGCACTTGCCCGTGGCAAAAGGAGAGGCAGGAGGGACAGGGAGGGCTTGGGGATGTTCTCGGGGTGATTTTGTTGTGCTTGACAAAGGCCCTGACCTCTGGGAGCTGGGATGAAGGCACATGGGTTAAACTGATGCAGTGAGCAGTGTCCAACTGAGTGCCTTCGACATCAGAACTGCTGATCCAAAGGAGAGATAATTTTCACTTGGGAGATTAATAACCTGACCTGGTACAGCTAACTTTAAAAGGACATCACAATCACAGTCATTGAAAAGCAGAGGGGGATGGAATGAAGGGACATCCCCATGGATCCCTCCTCATCCTCACCCTAATGAAGGGACAGTGCACTACGAGGTGCAGGAGCTCTAAGCTCAGCCTATGTCAAACCCTACAATAGAGCTGGACCAGCCAGCAAGATAACAGGAGAAATATAAGCTTCAAAATAAAAGTAGTTTGTCTCTGTTCCACTTCACAATTAAGCATAAACTCTTGGCAACCTTCATATCTGCTCAGGCTCCCAGTAAAACTGCCAGAGCAGCTCGCAGGAACATCTGTAAGCAGAGATCGGCTGGAAGGGATTCAAGGAAGCCTGGCATTTATGGGAGGCAGGAGCAGGAGGCCGCTGGAGCCGGGTGTCAGGCTGGAGAACCTCCCCCCGAGCAGGGGGAGGGCGGCCGGCGGCCCCGGGGAAGAGGCCAAAGGAAGAGGAAACTCCGACATGGCCCCGTGGCACCACCCGTGTGCTCCTGGCCAAAGGAAAAGCAGCTTTCCCAAAGAGCAGAGCACAGCAGATCGCCCTCTTTACGAGGCAGAGTTCTCTTTAAGAGGAGAAGCTAAAATGTAGACGAGTGTAATGTGCTACAGCGAGCTGGGGAGGGCAGGGAGCAGCCTGCACTGTAAGGAGGGAAAAAGCCATCCAAATCCATAGGGAGGGTTTGAGGAGCTCCAGGATGTTGGTCCTGCCCCAGCACCAGGCGACTCCAGGCCCTCAGCAGAGCACAAAGCCATGGCCAGCTCTGCCAGGCTGGAAACATCCACAAGACACGTTTCCTCCAGCCCCAGCAGCTCCTGCACCACCGTGGCCAGGCACATTTGCAGAGCTGCAATAATTAAATCAGCAAAGAGCTGCTATGGACCTGCCTCGGCTATGAGGATGTTGTTCTTCTCTCCACGCTCTGGAGAAGTTGCACTACTAAACAGTTAAAACACACAAGGCTAAATCGAGATGATTTGAAATTCATAGGGAAGGAGTATTTGAGGTGACTGTATAAAGAAAGGATCGCTCTTTCACCCACTGGGTTTTTGTTTGATGTGAATCTTAAGTTTTAATATACACAAAATGAGATTTTCCTGGCCTTTCTCTCACTCGCTGAGAGGTGTAAAGGTAACTCATTTAAGACAAATTCAAAAAATCCCCAAACAAAAGCAACAAACCGTGGCTATGCAGACAGAAGTTGTATTATCCACCGCATCAAAAGATTACTGTACTTCAAACCAAAGATGGCTTTAGAACAGTTGATGTGCTGCCCTTCCTTGCAGCATGAAATTACCAAGCTTTCATTAAAAGCCCAGAAATAGAAACGAAGATATTAACAAAGTCAGTGTCAATGATCCACCACAGTCAACATTCCCTTTCTGAGATAAAACAACGCCGGAGAGCGGCGGCACAGCCGCAGCCTCCCCACTGCATCTCCACACCAGACATGTTTTCACTGCTGAGGTTAAATATACACCGAGAGCAGATGCTACCAGAGATGCTTTTCACATCTCATGGCCATCCTTGAAAGCACTAAACACTGTTTAGAAACAAAAAGGGGAAAGCAGAGCTCATCAGGGCACTGCAGATGCTTCAACAACCAACTTGAGTAAAGCGATCGATCGGCGGCGTAGCAGCGTCTCTGCCACGGGGGATGCCTGGGTGTCAGCCACTGAAACCTTAAATCTCTGTCATCCAAAGGGAGCAAGAAGCTTCCAGGGCACAGCCAGAGAGGGATCTCCAGCCTGGGACCCCCATGTCCCCCCTGGCAGGGGTCGGGTGCTGCACACCAGCAGTCCCAGACCCATCTCCAGGCTGGCTGTGGAAGCAGTTTGGCTAATGCTGGAGGGTGAGAACAAGCCATGCCCCGTGAAGCTGTGCCCTTTATTTAACCCAAGTGCTCTCCAGCAGCCTTGCCACCAGGCTGGTACAGCCAGCCCAACACCCCCCTTTCCAAGCATTCCTAGCAGGGACCACAGATTACGTGGTATTTTCACTGTGCAGCTCTCTGGCCTCTGCTCTCTGATTGAAGGCTCAAACATCCCTTTCAGAAATCCCACATTTTCAGGAAGGGAGCAGCACAGCCACCTCCCTTCACAAAGGTTCTTCAGGGCTCTTGCTTAATGACACCATTAAGTCCAGCATTTCCACAGCTCCCTTGCAGGGGAAGCCCAAGTGGGAGGCAAAGGGAGATTTTTCTTTTTATAGGAAGAACAATATTTAGCTCTGCAAAATACAGAGGGTTTTCCTTATTTCCTTTTTCTATCAGGCTCCTCTTCTTCCAGACCCTCCAGCTGATCAAATCTGATGCTCCCTTTCAGCCTCCTCGGAAGCAATCCCGAAAGCACAACAAGCTGAAGGGGCTTTGGATATGAGATGAGCATTTCTGCTGGAATCCTGATTGTTTCTGCACTGCCATAAACCATTCCCCACAAGCTGTTCAAATGTTCCCTTCCCTCCTCAACTATTATGTAGAGTATTTCTTAATCAGAACATCCCAGGAAACACTGGTACTCCCAATATCCTCCAATGTTCATCTCAAGGCTCTAGTCACAGCCCTGAAAGAACAGGCAGTCAATGCACATTTCTGGAATCATTCCTTTCCCTACCTTTCAAAACCTGGGTTTTTTCCCCCCAAGTTTCCAAGCCATCTCTCTTCTTCCCCCCTTTTCCCCATCAGAGTTGAAAGCTGTTTTTACTTAATAGGAAACGTGAAATGTTGCCTACATTGAGTACATCATACACACTAAAAAGGGAATAAAAAAAGGAAAATAAAAAGATCCTCTTGGACAGCAATTGAGAAGTGAGTTCCCTGGGAGATGTTGCTATGTTTTGATAAGAATATGCGTTGAATATTTCATTTACAGGGCAATCCTAGAACTTTATTTAGCAGCATATTGGCCAGACAGCTGTAATTTAGAACATACTGTATTCCTAACAGTTCCCAATTATAAATTCCTTCAGCTTTAACTTACAGTAACCACAGCTCCTTCTATTTTGGAGCTCTAAATCCACCATTTCTCCCCTTCCTTCAGCTATGGCACATCAAGAGCTCCCACAGTACAACCACGGCCTTGCTGGAGAAGGGTCCTACAGCCAGCATCCCACCTCTGGCACAGCGAGCAGGCTCTTGCTGCACTGCCTGCTGCACTGACAAACGTTGGATTGGTTTATTTGGGGACAGTGGCCCCAGGTCAGTGCAAAGCCATCCTGCAGTGCCCTGCCAGCAGCAGCCTGGGAAAATGGCTGGGCACATTCCAGCCTCCTCCTGCTGCTCCAAGCGCTGTAGGTCCTGCCAACCAGCCTCACGTGTTCAGCCTGTCCCTGTTCTTTGACCTCACACCTATTTTTTTTTTTTTTAAGGATTAAGGCACTGACATGAAAATAAGCAAGTTCTTCACTGGGGGAGAATGAGCGCTCCACACAGCCTTTGTGTCTCTCCCCAAATCATGAGCTCCCATGGAACAGCAACTCTCCCAGCCATCCTGCTGACTTTATCAAATTTCTGCAAGGAACAGAAGGAGCAGATGAACTCTCTACAAACAAAGCTCCTGCCTCCATGCAAATATCCCTGGTTAGGAGGAGCAGAGAAATAGAGCGAGCATGATGTGAGTGCGGAATTGGCTCCAGAGCCGCTGCTTCTCAGCAACTGCCATAAGGTGGCAGTGGGTCTTTAAGGCTACCTTACACCTTCCCACAGCACAATAGGAATTAGCACACCAGTGGGCTTCCAGCAGCTCAAACTGCTGAACTCAAATTTCCTCCTCAAGGCAGCCAGACCCTCCAGGAAAACTTGGGGCTGAGATCACCTCGACTGCCAGAGTCACACAAGGAGGGAAAGGCACCGGGGTGAATTCTGCAAAGCCATAAAGGCAGCCCCCATCTGAGCCAAAGAAAATCAACCCCTTTTCCCTCTCACTGTACAATCACAATGCTGTTTGTTCTACAGAAACGCTTTTCTTTGTGCATTCATCCAGCCATAAACAAGCCAGTGACCATTAAAGAGTGGGAGAAGTTCTGCCTGGCCAGCAAGCTGGGCTCCAGCAGGATTTTATGCAGGGAAGATAAAAGCAAGCCCAGTAAGTGAGCTGGTCACCAGCTCAGCACAGGGCTGATGTAGCAAAGAGGCTCAGAAAGCACCGAGGAAGAGTTGGCTTCACAAGGAACATGGAACCAGGCAATAAACAGGCAAGTTACCTCAGGTAATGAAGTGACTCATCATGCAGAATGACCATCACCCAGGACACAGCAATAAAACCAAATCTTTCCACTCACCCCCTGAATTGTGCTGTGTAAAGTGGCCGGAGGTGCCCTGAAGGAAGAGCTGATCCACCTTATGGCACACAGACAGCCCATGATCAGAGAGATTTCTGTCCAGAAAGTCAAACACAGTCACTCTGTACCACCCAAGGATTCCCAACGCCCTGACAGAGCAAACCCCTCGCCTTACCTGTACCTACAGCCAGGCCAGAACACGGGTGCCACACGTGCCATGGGTGAGGGGACAGGTCAGAGAGGCCTGAGGCTCGTGGCTGACATCCCCCTGCTCCACACCAACTCAGAGCTGCCCTACACCTCGCTAGCACAAACATCTAGAGCCAGTGTAAATGTTTTATTGGCACCTCACCATGCAGCGTGCTTGTACAACAACTGGAGTCAATCGGCTCATGCAGCACATACCTGCTGGTGCTTACACATTCCTTGTAAAAAGCTGGCAACCACGGATGAAATCCAAGAGCCCAACCAGCACAACTCACACTGCCTTCCCCCAAACCCACTCACCAACACATGAAACCCCTGCAAGACGCACAGCAAATCTCTCAGCCAAAGGCATAAACGCACAGATTCCCTCCTCTCCATGCCAGTTTGGAGGACCTGATGTGGCAAGGTTTGTTTGCCCTCACTGGAATGCAAAATAAGCCTGAAAAAGGGGAGTTTGAGTTCACAATTCTTCCACCCTCCCACAATCCCAGACGGGTCTGGGTTGAAACAGCTCGGAGCAGGTCTGAGCCCTGCAGGGCTCCCCGTTAATCACAATTAGCGCCCCAGCCCACGAAGAGACGCGCTCACGTGCCTGCCAACATGAAGGCTGAGCCCTGGCTGCAGCCCCTGCCTGCTGTCACCTCATGGCACCACCCTGACACTGCCCAGCTCCCTTCCTCAGGCGGGCCCGGCAGCCAGCAAAGGTCAGGATCGCAAACCCCTCCCCGCGGATCCGCAGGAAGCGTTTGAAGCCATCTCGTGTCAGTGGTTTAACTGCGCTGCTTTTGAATCCATTCCAACAGTTTTCACTCCATCCGGCCTCCTGGCTCCCCCAGCCCAGGGGCACACACAGGAACCCATGGATTTCCCTACCTCCATCCCGGCTGCGGGTCCCTCCAGGTCCTGACTCCAGGCCTATCCCTCCTCCAGCCACAAATCCATCTCACTCCATGGGTGCAGCCTCCACCCCGGAGCATGCTCAGTACGGGCTGATCTTCAGCCATTTCAGAGCTTTAATGAAATGTAAGCATAAGGAAGTGTCATTAGCAAAAAAAAAAAAAAAAGGGGGGAAAAAAAAAAAAAAAAAAAAAAAGGTGCAGGTTTCATCCCGATCCGGCCAACCTTCCTCTTGCCATCCTCTTGTCAAGGAGGTGAAGCTCTGGCTGCGGGGATCGCAGGCATTTTTAGGCAGCAAGCATCTCGTTTTAGAACAAAAGCAAGGAAAATCCTGTCTCAGGCAAGCCTTGTGCAAAAGGAGCATTTCCCAGGGACGCTCAAACCAGCCAATTTGTCACTCTGGGCCTTCCACAAATTACAATATTTTCATGAAATGTCATTAATATTATTTTTTCCCTCAACGGGCTTCAAGAGAGGCTTTCAGCTGGCAATGCAAATAGTGCTTCCCAGCCATCTTAAAGCTAAACCTACCCCAGCCTACCCTGAACTCCTTGAAGGTTATTTTAACTCCATTTGCAAGAAAGTTAAACAGCAGGATGAAAGAGGGGGAAAGAGTAACACACTTCATGCTATGTTTTCCTAAGGACCTGAATTTTAAGAGAGGTTTGTTTTTCACTCATCAGCCCTGAAATTCCTCCAGCATTACCTTCTTCCCTCAGTGCAGTAGAACTGTTTCATGGAAGAATTAATAGAGGAAATTTTTTTTAAATCCTTTTCAGGCTTCCAAACAGCAAAATATGAAAGACACGCAATGCTGAAGCCCACCTGGGGAATAGAGCCCTGCACACTGCGAGTGATCTGCACATGGAGCTTGACTGCTCCTTAAAAACTTGTATTTCCCCACATATCCTCTGCACATCCCCGACAGATCCCTTCCAGCTCACTGAGCTGCTCCAGAAAACAAAGATAGTTGGTGCAGGAGTAAAGCTTTGCCAGGGCAAAAATTTGCTATGTAATCCCAACAAAGTTGGAACATATATATCCTGTTCCTCATGCTGGGCCCAGGCCAAAAGCAACTGTGGATGTTGAAATCCGTGAATTGTGTGCGCTCTGCCGAGCGATGCTCGCTTCCCGTGGCACACGTGCAGTGCCTGCTCCAGGGCTGCAGTTCGAGGGAAATTCAAAAATGTAACAAGTTACTTTATCAACACAACATTTCAGAAACACCAGGGTGGCAGATGAACACCAAACCAGCTTTTTTCCTGAACAAAGCTTCCAAGGGAATCACAAGAACCCTCCAACTTTTCTGTACGATACCACAAGCCAAGTTCCAGCCAAGACTTTGATCAGGCCCCAGCACATCTGTGCCAGATGCACTGCACAAACAACTCATGACGTTGTTGTCTCATCCCTCCCCTGATAAAGCCAGCCCAGGCCTCCACACCAAGCCACAGCTTTTCGGCAAATTCTCTGGGCCCGTGTCCGCCTCGGGAGCGCCCGGCACGCCGAGCGCTGGCCAGCTGCACTTTACTACAAGATTTTATAGCACAAAACATTTGGTAAAGTGACCCAGGACAAACCACAGTCATTCAGTGTGCTGAGCTCCCCTCAGAGCTCTCTTCCTGCTGAAGGATGCCCCAAAGGCTGCCCCTTCCCGGGGACATCCATCAGGGAGCTCCGTTGCCAGCGCAGGATCTGTTCCCTCCACGCCACACTGGGCAATCCCAGACACCGCCCAGCGCCTTCATTAAGCACAGATTGATAAACCCTGCCAACAAATTCTATTCCCATCCTCTGCCTTGCCTTGAAATTGGAGGTAGTTTAAAAATAATATTCAGACCATAAAATCCCGAGGCATGTCTGCTGAGTCGAGCGGTGTTTGCATCTCGCACAGCTCAAGCATGTCAAATTTGTTTCCTTGGAAACAAAGGCCAATTTGCAAGCATTGCTTTCTTCCTTTTTTTTATTTTATGTAACGAAGACATCCATACCTGCAGCTCTTGCTGATACAAAGGAATTAAAGCAGATTCACTTACCAACAGGGTTCATAAGAGAATTATTAATATATTTCACTAATGAACCATTGGTTTGCTGCACTAAGGGAAAACCAGAGTTCATTACTATTTAAAAATCCCGTTTTCCCTCCATGGATATACACACAAGGCATGACATTTATATTGTTTCCTTGGGGACAGGTAGAAAAAAACCAGCAAAAACCAGAGTGATTTGCTTACCCTGGGCTAGGGATGGTGGTTCCAGTGGAGGAGCAATCTAAGGGGGAAATCCTGTCCTGCTCCTGCCACATCGCTCCAAAGGACACTCAGCTCAAACACACCTGCTTCCAACACAGGCTGAAGAGTCAACACAAGCTTAATAAAAAAGAAAGTGATAACATCTTGTAGGTATGTTTTGGCAGCTTTAAGGCCAACTTTTCCTCGAGACACGCAGTAGGGAGGTGGGAAGGCAGACTTTCTGTGCAGCCGTAACTCTTCTCCCAGACCCACTCCCACCAGATCCTCCCAGGGAAGGCAGTAAATCCTAGGGCGACGACACACAACCTCTCTGTGAGGGCACGAGACAGGAGGGAGGGCAAAAGTGTCAGAGCTGACTTATCCATAGGCTCATTTACAAAGGGAGGCAGTGCCTCCACCCTCCAGAGCCGCCAGGAGTCACAGGAGCTCAGCACCTCTCACAAATCCGTCAGATACGGCGCAAAACGGACACATGAGAACAGCAAATAAAATTATGGCTGCTCAAACATGCCCTCCCCAAGGCTTGCTCAGCACAGAGGTCACTCCCAGCAGCCTGGGCTGAGGCTGAGCTGCAATCTCTACCTGGGAAGCTGACCTTCACATCCCAGGGAACAGAGCCCCTGACTGCTCCTGCTCCTGTGAGGGTCACTGGATAGAAAAAGCCAAGGGATCTGCACAAACAGAAGGCAGCAGGAGCAAGAGAAGCCTGCTTTCTCCACATAAAGGACAAAGCCTCATGATTCCGTAC
The DNA here is from genome assembly GCA_013398175.1 of Climacteris rufus. NCBI lineage: Eukaryota > Metazoa > Chordata > Aves > Passeriformes > Climacteridae > Climacteris > Climacteris rufus. The sequence continues at coordinate 38,289 of VZRZ01000246.1, read as the reverse complement.
CCCTGGAGAATCCCAGAGTCGTTACTGGAGCCAATGTCCAGCACTAAATCCGATGTGAACCTTGGATGCTTCACACTCTGAAAGTCAGGCCTTGGACTCCAACACTCCAGAGAGCTTGGCAAAGCTACCTTCCTGATAGAGCAGCCTTGCTCTCCCCTTCAGCATGCCCACAGTAGAACCAACCACCTGGAGGGTAATCTGTAAATGAAAAGCACCAAAAAAAAAAACCCCAAACCCTGCAAATGTCCATACGGTCTCACCCTGGAGCTTAAAAAATTGAATCTCTTCTCAGGACGTTGACTTGCAGAGCACTCAACACCACCAGCTCAGGGTTCCATTCCTGCTTCTGCCAAGGAATCCTGGAAGCAAATCCCCCAGACTACCAACAACGTGCACACTTTACCAGGTACTGTAATTACTTAACTTTATTCCAACCAATGCCATGGTCTTCAGGAGCTTTGGAGATTGTTGAATGAATTCTGGGGGAAGACCAAGGAAAACCATCTAGTTCTTCCTGATCAAAAGCAGGGTATGTACTTAAAAAACATCTAAACATCTCCAGGTAAAAAAGAACCTGATAGATACACGGTGATTTGCCTAAGGGTATTGTAACAATAAAGGTAATTATGACTTTTATAAAGCAATTTATAATAAGAGACAGGAATAGTAGGCAGTGTTACTGTATCCACTTTTGCAGATGGGAAAATCAAGGTTTGGAAAATTAACTGCCAAAAATTTCTGGAGTGGTCCTTCACAAGCATATGGAGCAGAGGAACACAGGAGAACTGGATGTGAAGTCATGCTCAGCTGCTGATTTACTGAGTCACCTGGACTGGCCAAGCTGGGCCAGCAAGGAATGTGTTTGGACAGCCCATTTGGGATGAGTCAAATTTGAATTCCACTGAAGTCTGAGCACCTCAAGCTCCCTTGAAAAAAATCCTTCATTATTTAAAAACAACCAGAAAACCCAAAACCACATGAATGTACATAACAAACACATCAATATTTTCTCCCTCTGTCTGATATTTCTTGTAACTAATGTTTTTGGAGGGGAGGGGAAATATTTATGCAGAACAGTGACCTTGCAATCACTGAGGAGCTCTTTATGCCCATTGCCAAGTTTGAAAGTGGGTGGATGCCATGTGGGTGAATCTGTGACACCAGGACACAGGCCAGACTCATAAAAGGAGTCAGACACGTTGGAATCAACCAACAGGAGCAATAAATTCAGAGAAGTTACTTAGAAATGTTTTGTCAGCTAACTGGGCTGCAAGTCAAAGCCCCTGGGGCAAGGGCATGAGCTCTGTTATGGGGTTTTAATGCAGATGCATTAAACACCTGGCAAAGGCTTGGGTGAAAAGATTGGATCAAACCAAAGGAAACATGGAAATAGAGGGAGATGACACCACTTCCTATGGTATTTAACTATTGTGGGTATGGGAGGAACAAGGACCCAATGGATGCCATCAGTCCCATGTATGTCTGGAGACCTCTGAACTGAGTTTTACATTTGGGAGGACAGTCATGGCATTTATTTTAATGCCCAAAGCATTAAACCATCCCATTTGCCTGGATTCATGGAGCCACAACACCAAAGCCCTGCTGCATCCCAGAGGTGAGGACAGCTTGAGGGGCTCAAGGCTAAGGCTGATGAGCTCATTGTGATGCCCTCCCACATGAAAGCTCCGGAGGACAAAAAAAATAATTTAAATCAAGAGTCGGATTTTTGGGTGCCCAGTTGAGACAGTGTTTCAAAACTATTTTTAGAATCACAGAGTAGCCTGAGCTGGAATGGATCCACCAGGATCTCCCAGTGCAGCCCCTGACCCTGCCCAGACCCCCCACCAACCCCATCCTGGGCATCCCTGGCAGCGCTGTCCAAACGCCCCTGGAGCTCTGGCAGCCTCGGGGCCGTGCCCATTCCCTGGGGAGCCTGGGCAGTGCCCAGCACCCTCTGGGGGAAGAACCTTTCCTGATACCCAACCTAACCCTCCCCTGACACATTTTCACACCATTCATCTAGGAGAGCATCTCCTACCCATGTACAGACGCTACAGCAAGATGCAAATGGTCAGGACACTTCAAAATTCAGCACTGGTTTCACATCAAAAATGAAACCACTACTTCAAAAATAACTTCCCTCCAGTTCTCCCCCCTTTCCACCCCCTTGTATAAAACCCATTCATTTGCCTCACAAGGAGGCACAGAGCTTCATTTTGTTAACATTTTAAACTGAAGGACTCCAATACAGTGAAACACTAGGAAGGAAAAAACCAAACAAACCACAAAATGCTGCAATAACAAGAAGCTCTCAGAGCTGTGAACCAGAGACTGGGAAAGATGAACTTTGCAGAACATCTGCCCAGCAGCCCCTCTCCTCCTCTGCCCACTCTTGGCCACAGCAACCAGGATCTGTTTGGGAAGCAAAGCAAGGGAAGGCAGGATTCTACCAGGGAGAAGTTCTGCACACTGAAAAAAAGACCATTTGCAGTATTTTTATTATACAAGAAACAGGAAAGGGCCGAACAGAGCCCAGAGTCTCCCTCCCAGTGCTGACCTGCTGAATTCAAATGTGCATCAAAAGTAGGATGGACCTTTAGGAACTTCTCCTCCACTCCAATGCAGCCTCATCCCAGAGAAAAAAAACAAGCAGAAGTCATTGGTTCTGGTTTGGTGATAATACCAAAAATAAAATAAAAGCAGACAGGCAACAAGGAAAAAAAAATCCTGAGTACTTTTCTTCTGCAACAGGAAGCCAAATGCCAGCCTTGGTCACTCCTGAGCTCCAATTAAACAACCTCAAGGACTGCTGGAGTCAGCTTCCCTTCCTCCAGCCGTTTTGTAAGACATTAACTGAGAGCTCTGGAGTTTCACATGAAGCCTCTCAGGAGCTGGATCATCCCTGGCACTGCCCTCAGACCCAGATCCAGACCCAGAGCAGAGCAGCGAGGCAGCTCTGACAAGGACTGTGGAACCTGGGGAAGGGAGCTGCAGCACTGTTCTCTTGCACAAGCCATGAAAACCCAACCAGGGGGGCAGAATATTGCCCTCCAAAAATCACCCCCAGGATTCCCTGAGCAGCTGAGGGTACACAGCCAGAGCCCAGGAGCAGAGGGAGCTGCAGGGCATCAGCACAGCACCTTCCTTACAGCCACAGCCTGGGCAGGATCCTTCTCCAGAGGGCTCAGGGGGGAGCCCAGAGCTGCTGCCTCACCTGGCAAACACCACTGAGTTTCCACTGCCTCCTCAGGGTGTTCAGCTCTCACCAGATCCTGTGGGAGCTGCAGCTCTGCACTGGGAGAGCTGCAGGCACGGACAGGGCTTGCTCCAGCCACTCCAGAACAGTCCCACTCCCAGGAACGCTTCCAGACAAATGGCTCAGTGATCTACTGCTTCAAAGCAAAAACCCAGGGAGGAAGGCAAATCCTTTGTAATCTTTTCCCTGGATATGCACCCTGTCCCATTCTTCTGACAGCCCCAAGGGGACAGAGAGGGACCTTCCCAGGCAGCCCAGGTGTCCTGTCCTCTCCTTCCCCCACCAGGGGTAAGGTACCAGCAGGCACCTGAGATAAACACAAATGCTTCTAAGCCTTGAGCACAATATTCCCATCCTAGCAGGAGAATTGTTCCATGGCATCTTTCCCTCCTTCAAGAAAGGAGGAGGGAAAGGCTCCTCATGACAAGGCCATTAGCCCAGGGGGATGTAAAGGGAACATCCCGCAGGTACTGCCACCCCCACTGCTGTATTGTTGATATTCCCCTTTCCTGGCTGTGAAAACCTGCAAGGCTGGATATTTACAGGTCAGTGCGCTGTGACCTGCCTGGAGCACCAATGTTTTTATTCCTAAGGCCTTTTCAGAAAGAACAGAATTAAGAATCAGCTCTAAAGCATCCCAAAGTACCTGTCACTTCAAACTGCATCTAACACTCCTCTTCCCCTGCACACTGAAAAATACGTTGCAGAAGGTCCTGTAAAGCCCCTGCATATCCCACTGTGACTCTAAACATGCCCCATTCCCACAGGGAATGAGTGGATATCATAAATCAAAGTTTGATTTCAAAACTCAAGAGGAGGCTGCACCCACTGCAATGCACAAGCAAAAAAAACCCCACAGGTACATACAAATCTTCCTGCAACAGCATCATTTGTGCACACCAGCCTAACTAAATGCCAGGTGTTTATAGAGGAGGACTAACTCTGCAGGGAGGGAAGTAACTGAGACCAGTAATTTCAGGGCTTCTTATCCATTTGCTTTTCCCAGGTTCTTATACCTCATTTCAACCCCAGTACCACTGCCTTGCTCTCAGCAGTTGACTTCACCTTCAGTCAGTCTCCCTGGGAAGAAGGAAGGTTGTTGCCATCATTTTGTTTTAAAGAGCTACTTCCCCCTGGATCCAGCTGTGCTGATTTGCACAGCTGCATTGCAACAAGGTCCTGACAGAATTAAGGTCACCTCAGCCTATATCTCATGGTAAAATTCATCAACTATTTTGTCATGTATTTTTCTAGAGGTGAAAGCCAAACTTCTCAGGAAGAACCAAACTCTACTGAGTTCAGGCCTTCCAGACTTGTCCTGTCTGTCAGTGACACAAAACCCATGCATAACTCATTTCTTTCTTGCCACATAATTGAGAATTAAATGGAGGCTTTGTCTTCACTGCAAAAGCCACATGTGTGCTAAAAGGGCTACTTGAAGATGGGCTGCATGAATAAATTATATTGCCTTGATTTGCTAGTCAGGATACATAGGACAAATTGCAAATTAACTGAAATTGGCTACAGAGGTCAAAACAGCCTTTGTTTTGTCTGCACTGGGCTGCAGTGCTGGGACATCCACCTTATGATGATGCAAACACAACATTGGCACTGGGGACAGGGCAAGACTGAGACAAAACTGTAAGACAAGAGTGGGAAACACAACTTACAGGGGTTCTGCAGCCATGAGCCAGGTACAGTTGTGCTGGATTTCCTCTCTCTTCACCATCCTTGGGGTGGGAGAGCTCCAAACTCAGCCTGGCAGAGCCCTGCCCTCTCCAGCCCCCCACAAACAGTGGGAACTGGGGACCCCCTGAGCTGCTCCCCATGGAGAATGGCAGGGTCAGCCCTTCCCTCCCATCACCCGTCCACATTCAGGGCTTGGGGGGCTTTTTGGGATCACTTTTTAGTCCCTGGCCTGAAGGACAATTGAAGCAAATCTTCTGCAGCTGCTGCAGAGACAACCAGCAGCACCCCTGAACCAGCAGCACCTCTGAACCAGCAGCACCCCTGAACCAGCAGCACCCCTGAACCAGCAGCAGCTCCCAAGCTTTGGCCATTTCTCCTTTTCCCACCCTTCTGCCTCCACACCCCGGTGCCTCCCTTTAAACATTTTCTGGGATAAGTTTTTCCTGTTTTCCTGTGCAGTTTTTCACACACACAGATGCTCAACCTGTCACTGCTCAAAGCTTCATCATCCAGGACATTTTTCCTCTTGTGGTTTGAACTCTCTTCCCATATTTTTACTTCCTGTATTTTCTTTCGCTTCTGTTTCTAATTTGTTCTCTCCATCCCACTTCTTTCTCTCTAATTCTTTCATGCTCTACTCTTGGGGCAGGTTTAAAAATGAGGACCCTGCTGCTGCTCACCTTGAGGTACAGGCAGGAACAAGGCTTAACTGCCTTAAGACTTCAGATTTTTCTACAAGCTTGACCTAACTTGTCTCTATTAAATGTATATTGGATCCTGTCAGTAAATTCAAGTTTAAAACTGTTTCCCTATCCCACATGTGAACAGTTTAACAAGTATTAGTGCAGTAAAAACAGGAACCCAACCCAAACACCAAGAGAAACATCCCTTGGCAATAAATAATAAGAATAAAACTGGTGGGTGACACAGGGGGTGGCACTGAAGCCTCCCCTGGCTCACCACAGCCTGATGGGTGTCCCAGCTGCCCCCTTTGAAAAACCCAGGTTTTACTGCTTCAGCAAACCTCCCAAAGTTCATAGAATCATTAAGGTTGGGAAAGCCCTTCAAGATCATCAAGTCCAACCATTCCCCCAGCACTGCTGAGGCCACCACTGCCCCACGTCCCCAAGTGCCACATTCAGTTGGTTTTGAACACTTCCAGGGGTGGGGACTGCCCTGGGCAGCTGTGCCAGTGCTTCACAAGGCTGAAGAAGGCTTTCCATGGGGAAATTCCCCCTGATGTCCAACCAAACCTCCCCTGGTCCAGCCTGAGGCCGTTCCCTCTCCTCCTGTCCCTGTTCCCTGGGAGAAATCCCAACCCCCCTGGCTGCCCCTCCTGGCAGGAGCTGTGCAGAGCCAGCAGGGCCCCCTGAGCCTCCTTTGCTCCAGGCTGAGCCCCCCCAGCTCCCTCAGCTGCTCCTGGGGCTCCAGCCCCTTCCCCAGCTCCATTCCCTTCCCTGGACACGCTCCAGCCCCTTCCCCAGCTCCATCCCCTGCCCTGGACACACTCCAGCCCCTTCCCAGCTCCATCCCCTGCCCTGGCCACGCTGCAGCCCTGGGTGTTGCTCACTCTGCAGCACAGGGAGCTGCAGGTGACAAACATCTGTGCAAACAGCTGGCAGGGACACCCTGGGGATGGGGGGCTCCACCAGCCCCACACTGCTGACCCTCAAAGGGACCAGGGGATGAGCAACCAGCCAAGCAAACCCTGATGGAGCCACCACTTCTCCTTCCCAGGACCTCCCTGGGACTCAGAACCTCCACGTGGTGCATTCCAGAGCCACAGAAAGCAGCCAAAAGCAGGGTGGATGCTGATTTCCTTCCCACTCTGGAGCTCTGCCTGCCCTCCCCAGCATTCCCATTTGCTTTTGCAGAAGGCATTTTCAGCAATGACTCCACTCCACTCTGCTTCTACTTTCACTTGCTTTCTTCCATCATGAATCACTAACCATCCCCATTTATCATAAATAGTTATATATATATATAAAACTTTACTTTTTTATATATATAACTTTACATATGCTTTAAATTAAAATAATAAAGAAAATTGCACTGAAGCTTCAGGGTTTGGGGTTTTTTTTTTAAACACAGCTGCAGAACTATCCCACAGAAAAATATGCATTTTATATTAAAAAGGGAAACTCAACCCTGGTTGAATTTTGAGCCTGCCAACCTCCTACCCTGCCCTTTTGATGTCTGACAACAAAGAGGTGTGAATGCTATCGAGTCACACACAGGTACAGGCAAAACCATCCTGCTCTGGGCTCCTTTTGATACAGCACAAGCTGCCATGCAATTCAAAAAGCCCCAAAACCAGAGACTTTAGAAAACCTGCTCATACATCCCAGTGCCCTCGTTTTTAACCTCAAGTGGGGGTTAAAGAGGCATCAGTGTAGAATTGCTTTTGTAATGTGTCAGATTTAAAACCAAACAGTCCCTCCCCCCCATCAGAAACCCTCCCACAGGGATATTTCCAACATCCCATATTTATGGAGCTGTCCCAGGGCACAAGCAGCGTTTCAGGGCTCCCTGTGCCAGCCCTTCCCACATTCCCAACAGCAAAACCCATCCTTGGCACGGCTGCACCAAAGCAGAAAGAAGGACTTGCTTTGCCATGGGGCAATGAACAACCCAGGGGAAACAGAACAGGGAATAAATACCAAATGTCCTTGCAATCCATGGCCCTCCTGCCACAGCACTTTTAGGGCACCAGCATCCTCCTGGAGCCAGCAGCACAGGGATAAACTAAGCAGGAGACTGGGAAATTTCGAGGTGTTTTGTCCCAGAAAATCTTTAGGAAACCCCAACAGAGCAAAGCATCAGCAGGAAAAACCTTTCAGGGCAAGTCTGGGCTGACCCATCCCTCAGGTCAGGCTGGGTTTTACATTCCCAGCATGGATTTTGGAGCCTACACTGGTGTTTCCATCAGCTCCACAGCGTGGGAGGGGGGAGGAGGATGCAGCATCCTCCTGCCACAACCCAGCTCATCCCATCCCACGGTGGATGGAGGAACTGGGATAATCCCAGAGCCTGGCAGGGGCAGGAAGCAGCTCAAGGACAGCAGGGGCAGTTTTGAAGCACTCTTGATCATCCCTTGGAATAAAATACACAAAATTGCTCCTCGAGGGATTCAAATGTGCAAACATTTTGCTTGGTGTTCCGACTGCCACATTTAATATTTCAAACAACATCCAGGCCAATATTGTTGCTTAATTTAACATAACTGGATCCTGAATGCATTTCTAACAGATTAAACCACAGAAATATCCACATGTTTTAATGAGGATTTGGCACTACTCGGAGCCAAACACATTTTAGCAATATTTTTGGACTATAAATTCTTTCATAGGAAAAGAAAGCCCACTGGTAATGGAGCTGCATTCCCTACATTTCAAGCCTCTTTGGATTTATGCAAATTGAAAAACTGAAATATTTAGTGCCATTATAATTCAAGCAACATCTGGACAATTTTCCTTGCCTCGTAAAAGATTTCAGTCAGCTTTGCAGAGGCTCAGGCCATGTTGCTCAGCAGAATGGCTCCTTTTACATTTGCATGCTTCACTCCCATCCTGCAGTTTCTATGCCAACAAGCATTTGTAACTCTTTAAAAAGCACATTTGGAGCTGGGGGGAGATGGAAGATTGGAAATGTGATAAAGATTTGTTTGTTTTGGGGGGTTTTGGTGGTGGTGTTTCCCTAAATCTGAATCATCTTTTTTTGTTGTTGTTTTTTGGTTTTGAGCTCTAGAAACCTCAAAAAGGCCCAATAACCATCACTGCAGCCATGGCAACTCTTCCACCTGCTTCAAAATGCAGCAGGGACTTGGTAAGAGGAGCTTGGTCAGACAATTTGAAGTATAAAATACATATACTTCAAACTTACATAAATATATATATAATATATGTATATTACTCCAGCTCTCTCTCCAAACAAAGAATCAATAGCAAACAACACATATTTAGGTGTCCATCTCCTGCTGCAGCATCCAGGCCCTGTGTGAGTTTCCAAATCCCCAGGAAAAGGAAACAGAGACCAGACAGACAGAGCTATGACTGAGCTGCCACTCAAAACCCAGCAGTTTGAATTTTAACCAGATTTTTGGGAGTGACTCCTCCCCTTCCTCCCCACCCCCAGTCCCAGACCTCACAGATGGCTCCAATTTGGCATTTAAAGCATTTAAACATTACAGGTGCACAGAGATAAAGGAAACCACAACCATGTAGAGGCACAATAAAACATTCAGAGCAAGCAATAGTATTGATCTTACAAAACTTAGAGAACAGAAAATATGTGTTTTTACACAGATGCAGCCTACATTGAGAATTCCTCTCCTCCTGAAGTTCACCACAGAACCCTGAGATACCCCAAAAAAGAAGCATTCAGAGCAGGTCATTCTGTGGACAGTGGAAACAAGTTGTTCCCACCAAAAGGCAGGACTGGGAGAGGGTTCCTGGGGGAGCTGCTCAGCAGGAGGAGCTGCACAAGCAGGGAGCTCCTACCAACACCTGCTCCTCACCTTTTGTATTATTTACAAGAGCACGTAGTGACAGCACAAGGGGGAATGGCCTCAAACTGAAAATGAGCAGGGTTGGATGGGATATTGGGCAGGAATTGTTCCCTGGGAGGGTGGGGAGGCCCTGGCACAGGGTGCCCAGAGAAGCTGGGGCTGCCCCTGGATCCCTGGCAGTGCCCAAGGCCAGGCTGGACAGGGCTTGGAGCAGCCTGGGACAGTGGGAGGTGTCCCTGCCCATGGCAGGGGGTGGAACAAAATTATTTAAGGTCCCTCCAACCCAACCCAGTCCATGATTCTGTGATTTTCTCATCCATGAGGATGAAACCCAGAAGCCAGAGCGATGCTGTCAGTGCTAAACATTCATGGACAGGCTTCTCCTTAAGGATGGGGATCCACCAGCTCCTCCCACCCAGCTCCTGTGCAGAGGGGGTATCTGACCTGATGTGCTGGGAGGGGAGAGCATGATGGCAATGCCATAACCAATCCTAACCACAGCACTAAGAGAAAATCACAGAACCATTAGGGTTGGAAACCACCTCTAAGAGCATCAAGCCCAACCACCCCCATGCTCACCATTAAACCCTGTCCCCAAGTGCCACATCCACACATTTTCTGAACACTCCCAGGGATGGTGACTCCACCACTGCCCTGGGCAGCCTCTGTCAGTGCTTTCCAACACCTGAATATGATAAATTTTTCCTCCTTCAGCCAGACAGGACACACAGAAAGGCAGACTGGGCACTGTTAGCCAAAGCAAAATGTTTAACACATTTACCAGCTCCTTCCCTCCCTGCACAGCCACAGACGATGCAGCACATCAGACAATTCATTTCAGCAGCAGTTCAGGATTTATTTTTGCAAGAAGGCATCAGGATGAGGCCCAGGAAAGGCAAAAACTCCCTCAGGGAACAGGAGACAAAAGGACAACATTATCAGAACAGTGGTGGTGACTAGACAAAAGTTATTAATTTTCAAAAGCTGTTTTGTCTCCCGGGAGCAGTAACAGCCCCCAGGTACCAAGCACAGCTCCTGCTGCACACAACCATCAAAGAGCAGCAGCAAAGGCTACATCTGTGAAACTCCTGCCATTGGAGAGGCCTGCAGGCCCCTGCCTGGCACATGGAATGCCTGCAGCACAAGGAAGGGGTCCTGCAAAAATACAGCCATGAACAGCACTTTCCAGTCCTGGTTGGTAGGGGCAGCTCCTCCTCTGCCCAGCTCCGGCCTCTGGTGTTTCCTGCCACGATTTCACAACCTTTGCCATTTCAAAAGTGCTCCTGGCAGCCACAGCAGGCAGCAGGGAGCTGTTCTACCCGGCTGCATGACTGATACAGAGCCTGCTCTCCCCACATGGTGCACAGGAGCTGACACTGCCCACAGACCAGGCCGTAACTGCTGCAAACTGGAGCATTTCCACCTCCTTCAATGAACTGTATGGGTGTGTGCTAGCTGGAAATACAGCTCCATCTGTGATGGAAGAGACTGAGCCTAAAATACTGAAATCAGCAGCAGCTCTGACAGACAGGAGCTGGCCACATGGGTGTTCTCCGTCTGGGATCACTTCTCCCGTGCTGTGCACGAGCCAAATGCACCAACAGCAACAAACAGCAATCCCTACAGCTACAGAATGAACCAAACTGGGCAGCTTTATGCTGCAGCCCACACCTACCCCTTCCCAAGATGCCTGAACAGGGAGAGCACAGAGAACTCACCTATTAAGAGTTCATTTGAAATCAGTGTTTGGCAAAATCAAAGTCTGTGGGGACTCGTGTTAATGAATTCCCCTGGTGGGTTTATGATGTTTAAAAGAAAACAAAAGATTGCTGCATGCAGGGCAGAGCAGGTGAGACCTGAGGAGGTTCTTCACATGTGGTTTTACATTCCCTAAGCTCCCTCTAAGCAGGAGAGCCTGCCCTGTGCTCGGGGACACTCAGGGCATGAGCCACTGTCTCAGCTGGCACAGAGGGCTCCTGGAGCTGGGTGGTGTTGAGATGCCCCTGTTGTTGAGATGGCAGCTCAAAACTCTGGCTGGAAATACAACAGAGGATCCCATGTGCTCCTCAGTTAATGGAAATACCCAGGGGCCACGGGTCCTTCCTGCCCAGCCTTCTCCCTGGGAGTCCCTTAGGGGACCAGGCAGCAGCCAAGCACGACAATTAAATATTAGCTGGGCTAAGTGCTAGGGAGAGCTCATGAAAATGAATTAACTCCTGCCCTTCTCTCTTCTGTGATGGTCACACTCTGCTCCTTTGCAGCAATTTCACTTAAGGGGTGAGGGAAACAGCAGAGAGCTGAGGAATTTAACTCCCATGTGGTTTCTTGTGTGGAAGCACAGCACCAAAAGTGCCCTGTGCCTGCAGTCCTGCTGTGGGGTGAGGAATGAGCCAGGGCCACAGCCAGCTCTGGTGCCAGCAGCTTTTCCCTGGATAGACTGGAGATGAGCTCCACCTCCCTGTCCCTGGGCCCCACCTGGCCATGGCTGAGGGCAGCAATAACTGGGAAACAAACCCTGGCCACTACACAGCACTCTGGCCTTACACACTGGGCTTTTCCTCCTCTCCCACCCTCAGTGCAAACCCCACTGGAAGCACAGACACCCCCAGCTCCAAGGTTTTCTGTAGTTCCCAAAGTTTGTTGGGATAAAACAGGAAAGCAAAGTGGAGGGGAGGTTCAGCACTGCCCTGAGGCTGACCTGGAGCTGGAGCTCTGTCAGTGCTCCCACACCAGCCTCCCCAGAGCAGCCCTGGGGTGAAAAATAAATGTGTTGGGTGATAAAACACAGACCTCCCCTCCTCAACCAACGCAGCCACCAAGGCACTCATTTAGCTCTGAGATTCACCACTGAATATTGCAGCACTTTGGAGCCTTTTAAGGAAACATTCCAGCATTTTCCCATATTAATCAGGTAACTTTTTTGTGCCAGACAGAGTTAAAAATAACCAAGAGCCAGGTGGGTGTCAGTGAAAAGCTCCAGCAGGGACCCAGCACACCTGAAAGGAAGGAAATCCTTGCCCATCTCCAGGCACTGTCCCTGCAAACAAACAGCCAAGCCCAATGACAACGCTCCCCATTAATGCTGGATAATTTTAGGGTCTCAACTGCAGGCAGCCCATCTTTCTAGCAAAATCCTACCTAAGACTTGCACTATCTACCACAGCAGGCTTGACCCCATTTTCATATGCAGAAGCAAAAAAACACCCTCATAATCCTACAGAACCCAGAGCAAATAACATTCTGGGACTGTGTGATACCACCCTATTAAATACAAACATGTTCCTACAGTAGCTCAATGATTTTAAACATTCACCATCTTTTCATTTCAGTTTTAAGCACTTTGCCTGGCAACTGTCTGAAGGGCAAACCATTATGGAAATAGGAAGACAATTAATTTTCCTTTATTCTGGAAGAGAGGATTATTGGAATAAATAAAATAATCAGCTTAAACAAGAGCACAATTCACAACTTCTGAAAAACAGAGGGCAGGTTTTTTTTTTCATTTTCCTTTCCAAAGAAAAGATTTCCTGGGATGGAGTTTGCAAGGGAAGTGCAGAAGTTTTGGAGTTAACCTTGGACTGCTGACTCACAAATCACTGCCTCTATGCCATCATCCGGAGGAAGGCTGGCATTTCAGACACTCTTGGAGCAGCTTCATGTATTTATTTAGTACAGCAACTTAGAACAGCCCCCCCAAAAAGATACAAGGCCACTTCCCAATTTCATTCTGACCAGAGGTAAATCTGAAGCAGCCCAAACTATTGGACAGCAGCCTTTGTTAGCAGATGTTCAGCATCACATTTAATATGGTTACAGGAGGATCTGACACCCTGTGACACACAGGTACACCCACATATATGAATTAAGTGAAAGGTAAGGCATTTCACTCCCAAACCCCAGAGGGAGGAGTGAACAAATGGAAGAGAAGAGCCCTTAAGCTCATATTAGCAAGAAATGAAGTTATTTACTGAGAAAAAATTGGGATATGTTGGTAAGAATTGAAGAGTTATTTCTGGAGGACTCCTCTAATAAGCAGAATGAGTTATAAAAATAGGATGGAAACTGTGGCTCAAGGTTGCTACAGCCTCAAAAAGAAACAGAGATAATTGATGGAGGCACAGATTCCCAGGAACACTAAGGACTGCACAAGTACTGAGAAATCAAACTGATGATCTGGAAAATAACACAAGATTAAGAATGATCAGGTTAGTGGGGGCTCCTGAAGGAGCAGAAGCAGCAGAAAGCAGACTCTGAGTTTGCAGTGGATGATGAGGAGGAGGGGGATGAATAATCCCTGTCCCTATGGTGTCCCCACACAGGTTACCCAGAGCTCCACATCCCCAAGGGAAGGCTCTCCTGCAGCCAGGAGCCCACCCAGCCAGCTCATGGACCTGAGCCTGCTCCCCAGAGGCAGCACTGTCCCCTCCATGGCTGGGACAGCAGCAGCAAATGGCCCAAACTGCTCCCTGGGCTTCCTCAGCCCCCAGCTCCGGGTGCCCAGGCACAGCCACATCCAGCAGCTGCAGCAAGCACCACTGGGAAGAGCTCCTGCACATCCAGGCACCCTCTGATTCCCACAGGGAGCAAACATTTCCTCTGTTTGCTCCTCCAGCTGCAGAGCACTGTGGCAGCAAGGAGGTCACAGACTCGATGGTGCCTGGAGAATCAGCTGCACTTTGTTTCCTCTTCCTTTCTTTCTCTTTTTGGGTTTTTAGGAGCTGCTGAGTCACTTCACCACCACCTTCAAACCCAGCCTCCTCCAGCACAGCCCCATCCACCCATCCATCCACCTATCCATCCATCCATCCATCCCTCCATCCCTCCATCCATCCCTCCATCCATCTCTCCATCCATCCCTCCATCCATCTCTCCATCCATCCCTCCATCCATCTCTCCATCCATCCCTCCATCCATCTCTCCATCCATCCCTCCATCCATCTCTCCATCCATCCCTCCATCCATCTCTCCATCCATCCCTCCATCCATCTCTCCATCCATCCCTCCATCCATCTCTCCATCCATCCCTCCATCCATCTCTCCATCCATCCCTCCATCCATCTCTCCATCCATCCCTCCATCCATCTCTCCATCCATCCCTCCATCCATCTCTCCATCCATCCCTCCATCCATCTCTCCATCCATCCCTCCATCCATCTCTCCATCCATCCCTCCATCCATCTCTCCATCCATCCCTCCATCCATCTCTCCATCCATCCCTCCATCCATCTCTCCATCCATCCCTCCATCCATCTCTCCATCCATCCCTCCATCCATCTCTCCATCCATCCCTCCATCCATCTCTCCATCCATCCCTCCATCCATCTCTCCATCCATCCCTCCATCCATCTCTCCATCCATCCCTCCATCCATCTCTCCATCCATCCCTCCATCCATCTCTCCATCCATCCCTCCATCCATCTCTCCATCCATCCCTCCATCCATCTCTCCATCCATCCCTCCATCCATCTCTCCATCCATCCCTCCATCCATCTCTCCATCCATCCCTCCATCCATCTCTCCATCCATCCCTCCATCCATCCCAGGCCTCTCCTCACAGCCCTGTCCCCTGTATTTCTGCTCTCTCCCAGCTCTGTTTAATTCCACCTCTCCCCTGCAGATCATTAAAGCAGGATGTTTCTTCCACTCTCCCTTTCCCACAATCACATTTTTCCAGGCACAAGGTGCCCCTTGCATTGCTTCTCTCACCCCCAGAACCCAGGTTGTCCTCTGCTTCTCAATGCATTAAACCTTGTCCACCATGGGAATGAAATTATTCTAAAATTTCACATCTGGGTTAAAAAATCACAGCTTTTTCCTCCACAGCCATAACTTCATTTACTGATCCTCAGGGAAAAGGGGGGCAGGGAGTCCCTCTGGCAGCTGCTGCTTTCAGGCTTGCTCAGGTCCTCTCTCCATCAGGGCTCCATCAGCTCCCAGGAGCACAGGATGCCCCAAGGCCCTTCCCTGCTTCACCCAGGAGGGTTTGAGCAGAGGGACAGCACTGACAAAGGGCACAAAACAAGGGTGCAGCAGCAGGGACCAAGCCCAGGTGTCAAGGAAGCAAAAATCCAGCCATAAATTGGATTTCAAAATGGTCAGGACAGCAGGAGAGCAGGAGACAGAACTCCTCTGAAGGTGGAGAAATGCTGTGTGTGACAGCAAACCCTTCCACACAGCATCACCACAGAGAGAGGATTCATCACAGCAAATAATTACAAGGCTCATTTCATGATGTCTGCTCTTAAAGGCATTGCCAGCTGACTCCAGGTTGGCTGAAGCAGTCAGAAGGGAGAGAAGCAAAGCCACCAGCCTTTGAAGTGGTCACTGTTTGGTTATTAAAGACTGGGACTTGGATGCCATGTAAATGCAGCACAGTTACTTTCTCCTCCCTGGGACTGCCAAGGTTGCATGAGGTTTTTTTAGATACACCTGTAAGATTTGGTTCCATGTTGTTCTTTCTGGTTGGAATACAGCCCTGGGCTGCTGTGATACCAAAGAGCTGAGCAAGTGCCACATTCAGGTTTCAGTTCCTCCACTGAACAAAGCTGTGCTGGTGGAGAAGAGACAGAACTGGCCACATGGGCAGAATCTTTCACAGAATTCTAAAGAAAGGATGTGCAACTTCAAGCAATGAATCCTCCTGAAAAGTCCAAGTCACCCATCTCAAAGAAAGCATCCAGGAGTCCCTGCCCTGCGTGCTCTGCACAGCCCACACCCCAAGCAGGCACTGGACACCCTGCCATGGGCTGAGGATCCTGCACTGAGCTCAGCCACTCCAGACCTGGGCTTTGCAAGGGGAGTGAGTCCCCACTCCATGGAACACCCCAGATCTGCAGAACTCCTCTGGCAGAGCCCAATGACAAACACACAAACTGAAACTAAATTTGGTTGTAGCTTTTTTTTCTTTCCAGACTTATCCATTCCAGGCCTTACTGGAAAGGAGCTGAATGTCTCCCTGGACGAGAGGAGCCCTGTGCAGAAGGGAAGCAGCTGTGGGATGAGGTTCTCCCAAAAGCTGCTCTGATCCAGAGGCACCAAGTCCCCAGGCCACCAAAGGCTTGGTAAGCACAGTGCTCCATGCTGGGTATTCTCCCCAGCCACTGAAAATAGCTCATTTTCCCCATTTTACTCTAAAACAAGAAGAGGAGAAGGGCTTTACTCTCTGGCTTTGAGCCCAAAGCCAGGGCACTGAGAAAATGGTGTCACCTTTGTCCCTTTGCTGAGCCTTTCCCCCGTTCTCTGCTACTGGAGACAGGAGGGAAAAGTTTAAAGCTGGTTCAGACCATTTCAGGGATGAACTTGGTTACTCTTCCCAGTGAGGCTGTAACAGAGAATGAGATGATGGATCCAGACTCCCTGAAGTCACCCCCTGGAAAAGGGAAAGACAGTGATGACCTGCACTGGGGGAGGAAGGACCAGGAGCTCATTTCAGCCCATGGACCACTCCTGGTATCAGGGACCTCTGGGCCCTGTACTGGTAAAGCAGCCCCCACCCACACACTTCAGCCTAAAAACATATTTTTGTTATGCCCTGATCATAGATTTTTAAGGTTTCTTTTATCTTTCTTGCTTTCAACTTGGCCTCTCAAAAAAAACTATTTCCCAGCGCTTCCACCAAACATGCTTTAAACAGAATTTGATCATTTTTCTCTGAACTAAAACCCCTTGTCATGGTGACAGATACGTCACTGGCATCAGTTAAAAATCTGAAAGAGAAAACACTCATCCACCACTGAGAAACAAGCAGCACCACTGAATCCTGACACAACCATGGTCCTCCTCGACACCAGCCTTTGTTCTCACAATCATCTCCAAAACAATATTCTGACAACAACATCCCTCCCTATATAGATTTATATTGCTATATCTCTATCATTTCCCTCACGCCCATCAAAGTGAAGTTATAATTAACCCATCATCAATAGAAATTACAATGATTTTGAAACGGCAAGAAACAATCTATTTGCATTTGGTAGCTAATTATTCCCCCTACGCACACAGCCACCAATGTTCCCTAAAACCATCCACGGAACAGACAGGCTGTGCTAGCCAGAGCTTCTGGAAAGGAGGGGAAAAGGAAGGACTAAGCAAAAAAACCTCAACATTGGGGTGGCAAATTTTTCTTCAAATCCGCAGCATCTCGAGCTCAACCAAGGCTGTAATAGAATTGCCCTCCTGAACCCATCCAGCAGTGTTAGAATCCACCTGGGAATCTCATGGAAGCTGACAGCTACCTCAGGATGAACCTAGTGGGAGCCACTGACATTTGCTAAATTATGGGATGATTATTCCCTTCTTCACACCACTGGGAGGGCACACGAAGCCATTTCGCGATCCAAGCCGTGGGACAGCAGTGTCAGCCCGGGGAACAGCAGGGCTGCTCCCAGGGATGTGCAGTGCCACAGGCACCCCTGGTTATTCCCTCCTGGAAGGAGGAAGGCTGTGCCCTCCCTGCAGCCCTGCTCAGTCTGGGGGATGGCTGAGGGGTGACCTCCAAACCCTGCAGCTCCGATTCATCCCCCTCAGGTACAGAACAAAACAATGCCCTTCCCCAGCCCTGCCCCCACGCCAGGCAAGTTTTGCTGACAGATCACCTCCATTTCCTCACCATCCCAGAGGATTAGAAGGAGGTTTGTGAGAGGTAAAGACACAACCGTGGTCGGGGAGCGCTGCCTCTCCCAGCTCGAGCAGCCTGACAAAAACGAAGCCGCCCAGGTAGCTCTGCTTGGCGCCCTGGGAGCCCCAGGTGGGCCCTCCATGGCCGGTGCTGCCTTCAGAGGAAGCTCACAGAGCACCAAGGATGGAAAATCACATCCTCCTTCAGGCACGCTCCTGGAAGCGAGTAGACAAAACATTCTTTGCCCATCAGGAACTCTCTGAGCCTTTCCCTTCCTGCAGGAAGCCCCACAAAGCAGGACTGGGGAGGTTTCACCTTGACACAATCCCTGTGCCTGCAACACTTACCTGGCTGGCAAGGCATCCCTCCTCAACACGCCGAGAGTCATCAGCCTTCAAAGCAGAGCCAAAAGAGCTCAACGATTATTTTCCTTCCCCCATCTGACACAGGATTGCAGCTCCTCAGCCATGGGGAGGAGAGGGAGCAAAATAATAGTCATAATCAAAAGAAAAAGACTATTCTTCTGTAGGCAAAGCTAATCCTGTCACACATTTTCTCTCCAACAGAAGCATGATAGATCGAGTCCCACTGGGTTCTGATCACAACTACACAGGACGAGGTGTTTTCAGCTGCCTTCTGCCAACACAGCTCAACGAGCAGCAAGGCCTCACCTCCTTTAATCATTTAACTCAACACCAAGCCACCCTGGTGCTCTACCCCAGCTCTAGAAAGCCAGCCCGAGCCTCAGTATGGCCTTGCACGGAAATAGGATTACTTTGGCCTGGAGGAAAAAAAGAAACCACAACATGAAGGTCACCCATAAAATCATTACACAGCTCCCTCTTCCCCGGCTCTTAGAGAAAAATCCTTTCTCAAACCCTCAACCTGAAAGGAGAAACACAAAAAGATATGCACATTAATGCCATATACCTCCGTCAATTTTTTTCCTCGTGTCTTTAGAGCAGTTGTTTACTGCAGCCAACTGCAGAGAAATTACAGTAGCTTAACTCTCCAACTCCCTCTAAAGGATTAATCTTCCAGTGAGCATGCTCACGCGGGAGCTTTTTCAGCACTTGCATCCATTTCATGAGTGAGGGCTGCTGCACACATGAGGAAATGCCATTTCAGGGCTCCAGGCAGAGCGAGCAGCCCCCAAACCAAGGGCTGAAGCCCTTCCCAGGGCTCCACAAAGGCTCTGTGCCCAAGGCTCCAGCTCCAAGGAGGTTGAAAGATTTCACGTCCATGGCCCCTTTCAGGAAGGAGGGGGGCGGTGGTTTCCCTGCGACACTCGTCTGAAATGTCTGACCTTGGCTTTTCTCTCCAGCCTGGTGGACAGTTCATCCACTGAATCTGGAGTCAAAAATAGCTTCTTCTCACTGGCACGTTTTCCTTTTGCATCACTTGTTGGCTCATCTTTGCTTTTTCAGAAAAAAAAAAAATCAGGAAGATCATTTGGGGTGCAGGGAGGGGGAGGGGGGGATATTTGAATAAAAAGGAACAGCTTTAAAAATCGAGTTCTCAACTCTGCATCACAGTTGGTAACAGATCCCGAGACACATTTAACTCCACAGATTAAGGACCCATGCAAATGAGGATTTGCTGGTAGACAACAAATCCAGTATCTAAACAAGGCTGTTCAAGTAATCTTGTCCATTCTCTCCTAGACCACTGTGGATTAAACTGCTCTGTTTGAGGTATTTCTCCCCCATCTCAGATGATGCACCTCAAATCAAAGCCTTCCTGGTGAAAATAAAGTTCCAAAATTAAGGGCAAATACACTGCAGAAACAGTTTCTTCCATTTTCATCTTCTCATATTCCAGGGTTCTGCCCTTCCCCTTCCCATTTATCTATTTTATGTCCTGTTGCTTAATTGCTCTTTGTAGCTGAAAGAGATCCAAGCCTCCCCCTCCCCCCAAAGGCTCTTATTTCAAGTTTTAAACCCAGCTTGAGTCTAGGAGACGTAGAGACCAGACTGCAAGCCCTGAGCCCAGGGCAAATCCCAACCCCTGAGCCCAGGGCAAATCCCAACCCCTGAGCCCAGGGAAAACCCAGAGGGGGCTGCTCCCCAGGCCCAGCGCCAGGCTTCACCCCAGCCATTACAACCACCTAAACATGCATTTATTTTCCTAAAACTCTTGAGCATCTCTGATGCCATGCAGCTCCTTTTATGTTTTAAGCCCTACCCATGAATCCCCCAAAGGGCAGGGTGTCAGGAGGGTGTTAGAGCAGGGCTATGGCTGCGTTTGACACCGAGCACTCACCACAGCGACCCTCCCCATAAGAAATGATAAAACCTATGGTGACACTGGATATTTTGCTCTGTTGTCACCTCAATGGAATCACCCACAGACAGGGAATCTCTGTTACCATGCATTAAAATAGAGGCTTTGTTTTGTTTAGAAAGCATCCAAACTGGTTGGTTTGGATGTGTCAGAGCACAGGCTGTTCAGCCAGCCCTCCCTGCTCCATCCTGTGCCTCCTCCTGCCCTCACCTCCCCATCTCAGGGGCTGCTGAGCCTGCCCCAGCTCCCCTGAGGAAAGTCTGGAGCCAGGGTGGGCTCTGACCATGAAAACCCCAGACTTTGGAGGAGGCAGATGTGGAAAAGCCTCGATGTTGGAAGATCATGTCCTGCGTTTCCTCCTCCACGGCGGGATTACAGCCACACGTGAAGGTGGGGTAGCAAACATGGAGTTATCCTGACCTGTCATTCCTCATTTGGAAACCAGTCATACTCCCTGAGAGTTTAGACTTTGAAGATTGACTACTATTGATTCTTCTGCAAGCAAACAGCCCAAGCTGGCAATCAGTCAATAATAAGCAATTACTCGACAGCCTCTTATCTCCAGATGCCAGCCCAGACAGCTCGATTCATGGAGGCAGCAGGTCAATAAATCAAAGCTGTTCTCAAATTTTAAAATACCATCGTTTTAAAAACCCACCCAGCCTTCAAACTGGCTGGAAGAGCAGCCAGGTCAGGGGGATTCCTGCAGAACAGTGTGGTGGCTATCACTACTTTACAGCACAGGAGACAGAATGTGATGTGCTGAAATCCATCCCTGACACTCCTCATCTCTCAGGAGCAGCGTGAGTGGCAGCTGGATGAAGATGATGAGAGGGAGAGGAGGAAGAAAAACCCTTCTAACAATGACTTGTAGGGAAAAAGCAGAGCAGGACAGCCTTCCTGAAACACTCAGCATTCTCAGCTGGCTGCCTGGGACCCACCTTGCTGCTCACCAGGAGCCTCAAACAGCAATAAAAATGTGTTCAACACCACCATGACAGGAAATTGACGGCACCTCTCTCATCCCCTTGCTGTGACCTTCGTACCCTGGGCACAAGATTAATCATTTCATCCCAGGAAATGCATTTCTTTGCTTTTTCACGGCCTAAACATGACACAAGCACATGAGCCAAAGGCTCCTCTTGAGCATTTCAGTGTGACCCAGAGGCGATGCTTTAAACCCAGTGGTGCCAACAGTGCAACAAAGAAAATCAGCTGAGAACTCATGGAGGCATTTCATGCTCTCAGTGCAGACTCCCTTTAGAGAACCATTTCTATGGAAAGAGATAAAAATTGCCTATATAATTTGCAGGAGTTCGAGCATGCAGCTGGAATGCCAGCCCAGTGCAAGGGCAACCTTCTATCTATCTATCTATCTATCTATCTATCTATCTATCCATCCATCCATCTATGTATCCATCTATCCATCCATCTATCTATCTATCCATACATCCATCTATCTATCTATCTATCCATCCATCCATCCATCTATCCATCCATCCATCTATCCATCCATCTATCCATCTATCCATCCATCTATCCATCTATCTATCTATCTATCAATCTATCACTGCAATGGCAATCACAACCTGCCATCCAGTTCTGCAGACTCCACAAACTCTGGTACCTCCCCTGTTTGTCCATGGGCTCTTGCACAAATCATGGAAACAGCCCAAAACCACCCAAAGAACAGCAATACTTTGATAATTCTGCTCGTGCTGCTGCAGGACTCTGTGTGCTCCACATCAAGTGTTCACCAGGGGCACTGAAGGAGGGAACCAAGGTACCAACAAGCTGCCCAAGTAAATCAGTAAATCCAAAGTAAAAAAAATCCAAAACAGTAAATCCAAGCTCCTTGGAGCCTGTGAAGCTCTCAGCTCATGCTGCAAAGTGTCCCTAATTGATCAGGTTTGGGGCAGCTCCACCAGCACACTGCAGTGACCCCATCTAGGCTGGCTGCCAAGGGCCCAAACAGGGCAAAGTACCTCAGAGAAGAAGGAATTACTTGGGAATATCCTCCCACTGGTCCCAGCAAGGCAAATGTTTGTATTAGGATGATCAAATCTTGCAGACTGAGCATTTCCAATCACACCAGCTTGAAAAACCAAGATTTTTAGCCTAATGTCTAAACAAAAAGGGGTGAGCCACTGGAAACAGGATCAATCCCATAGCTGGTACTCAATGTTCATACTCCCTTTGCCACAAAATTCAGGCATCTGAAGATACATTCTAAATGTCCTCAGCCTTCAACACCTTTCAGAGGTCTGGGGGGGAAGGTTGGGTGAAAGGCAGCAGATAATGGATTATTTCAGCTGTACTTGGCAGTTGGGTGAGACTTCTTGAGAAGGAGCCTACTGAGGTTTCCACAGCTACACACGGTGCACTTGGGTCCTTTCAGCAGTGGCTGGGCCAGCAGGAAGCTGTGGGAAGCTGTGCCCAAAATCTGAAAAGGATTTCTTCTCTTCTTACCCACAGAGCACCTACAGGTGGCTTTTACACTGCCAGCCTTGTCTGCAAAGCATGGGAGAGCACTCAGGAGAAAAAAAAAAACGTGTTCAATGCATCTTCCTGTGTCACTCTCACCATTTATAGAGAAGCTACAGAATGCCAAGGCAGCTGACAGGATCCCACAAACCACACTGCAGAGCAGCAGTGGCTCCTGAGCTCTGCAGAAAGCAGACAGATTTTCACACAACTCCTGCAGTTTTCTGCTATCAAATATGGAACCTTTTCCTTGCCCCTCCTGACATGCAGGTCAGTGCATTGGTGTTGTAGGGACAGCCCAGTGGTAGCACAGCTCTGAGGAGGAGCCTGCAAAGCTGCTGGAGTTGCTGAGCATGGAAAACTTTCTTTATTTGCCCAGAAAGCAGAGCAGCCACGCTGCCTGCCCTGGGCCTGGCCCCCACAGCCCCACTCTACCCTGTGCTGTGCTGCCCCACACAAGGAAAACACCACAGCAACGTGACACACCACGGCTGTGGCAAGACAATTTCTCACCTTTCACAATAATAAAAGCAATGCCAGTTGCAAGACAATAAGATATCACAACCTGCCATTCATCCTCCCATCTCAAGGCACAGCCATTCCATACAAAAGCTGGAGATCACCTGTCGTGCTCTGCTTCTTTCTTTCAAATGCAGCATTGTGTTAGCACCAGGACCCCGCTGCTTTGGGGCTGCAAGTGTTGCTAGAGCAACAAAAATGCTGGAAACTGGAGCAGAGAACAAAAGGACTCCATGGCCCCACCGAGGATGTGATCAAGGAGACAGCAAGAATGCAAAATGGGACCAAGAGACCTCCCCTAGAGCAGGGAACTGCCATCTCCAACCCTCTGCTGGGCAGAAGGATAATTTAGCAAGTAGATAATTCCAGTAAGAAATTACAGCAGCTCAGCCCCATGTCTGCCCCATCAAGAGCCCCATGACTGACCAGGGCACTGCTCCTCTCCGTGATCCGTCCTTTCATGCCAGCATGAACAGGGCATTCACAGCTGACTTGGGTGCAGAGAGGCAGGGATTAGGGACAGACTTCTCTGTAAAGGCAGAGTCAATCCTTGCTTGCATGTCCAGCAGGTTGCCCTTGCAGCAGGAGACGTGGTCAGAGTTCCCTCACTGGACAAATCCAAATTCCAGAAGTTCACTGGGCTGGGCAGACACCATCACCCTCTAAATGGGATCCCACTGCACCCTGCAGGGCTTATCAGTGGCCCTTGCTGCAAGGAATATGGATGCTTCAGAAACAATCCTCAGAGCAGAGTGATTCAGGGATTCCCTTTGTCCCTTCTGGCACCTCCAGCACGGGGACACTGCACCCAAGGTGTGTGGAGAGTGCCCTGACTGGAACTGCCAGCCCTGGAGCTGGGCAGGGGGTGCACAGCCAACACCAGGCTCCTGGGTGATTGCAACCCACTGTCAGAATCCATCCATGGAGGTTTGTGTTTGCTGCATCAGGCTGTCTGCAGCCCAGTCCTAATCCTGGAGAACTCTGGAAGATCCTCAGACTTCCATCAATTCATTTGCCCTCACTGCTCACAACGATCTAACTCTGATTTGCCTCCCAAGGTAAAAAAAAAACCAACACTTTTTAAGGGCAACCTTCTTCATGTAACAAAAGCTCTGTGCCTGCTCTTCCCATCACCTGCACCAGTGGCTTTAACCCTGGGCCTGCCAACAACTTCCAGAAGGCTCTGAGAGGAGAGTGAGCCCTTGCAGGAGCCACGTTTGCTGCACAGACATTTACACCTCACTGCCAGGGGATTACAA
The DNA here is from genome assembly GCA_013398175.1 of Climacteris rufus. Taxonomy (NCBI): domain Eukaryota; kingdom Metazoa; phylum Chordata; class Aves; order Passeriformes; family Climacteridae; genus Climacteris; species Climacteris rufus. The sequence goes on along the minus strand of VZRZ01000246.1, from coordinate 13,675 downwards.
ACCACTCACACAAACTAAGCAGCAGCATCAGGGCAAGTCCTGGAGCTGTCTGGCTTGAAGCATAAAAGGAAAAAAAAACTATTTTTTTCAAAGAAAGTGCTTTAGTGAAGCTGATGAAGACAAAAATCCTCAGGGTGGCTTATGAAAAGGAGCAAAGGCAGGAGCAGCTTGAGGGAAGTGAGAGGCTCAAAGCCTGGCTCAGAGCTGGCCTCACCTCCCTGTGACCACCTGCACAGGTTACACACCAAGAAGCAAAGAGGATGAACAGTATTTATCCACCCTCTGGATTAAAATTCAGAGGTGGGGAAGTCACATGAAGCGCTGGGGATCCAGCACCGAGAGCCTGCCTGGCCCTGGGAGCAGAAGGCTGGGGCTCCAAGTGCTGGGTGAGACTCCAGCCCTCAGGAAGACTGAAGAGGTTTGCTGCAGCCTGCTCCAAGGCCCTGATATCCATGGCTGTGACTGTGACCTTGCAAACCAGCCCAGCAGCAATGCTCAGATGGCTCCTGTGCCTGCTCTCAGCTCTGGGACAATCACTGTCCCCTCCATGCTCAGAACCTTCCTCTGCTCTGCTCAACAAGGCCCCTTTCCCATGGCAGGCAGAGCACTGAGCACTGGGATGTGCTCCAGCCTCACCTCAGCTGGCATCTATGGTCCAGCTTTCCAATTCCCAAATAGCTTCTTCCCCGTTTCACCCATTAAAACAAAAACCACAGAGAAATACAAAAAATACAAACACGTGGAGAATGACAAACCCTGACATTGCATAATGTAAAAAAAGAGTAAATTAATTCAAGGACCTGAAGACTGGTCCATCCACAATTTTGGCACCTTTTTAGGCATCCTTGATAAAGGCACCTTTGTACATGATAGTTCTGTCGAGATCAAAGCTGGACCAGCAGAAATGCTCTCCTGCCTAAATGTGCTGATACCAACGTGGCTGTGCCCTGAGCCTTCCCACAAAGAGCTTCAGTCTGGGTATCAGCATTATACAGATACAATCTTCATTAACAGTCATCGCTTTCAACAGGCAAGGGGACGGTCATGATCATCCTGACAATTATTTCTACAAATTCAATGGATAAAACCCCATAACTGAGGGTAAAACATCACCTCTGCTTCTTCCTGCCTTTCCTGCTCTGCTGGGGAGAGCTGGGAGGAACCCAGGAGCCCATCCAGAAGGATTTTTATGCCATGGAAGCAGCTCACTTCACTCAGGAAGGGTAATTTTGCCAGCAAAACTGCAGGCACGTTCAACCCAGAGCAGCCAGCCACGCGGCGTTCCGAGGCAGCATTCCTGGCTGGAGCTCCCACCTGCCCACACAGCCCTGGGTGTGCAGCCCTGTTCCCAGAGCCTGTGCCCCTGTGTCACCAGCAAACAGCCCTCCCTGCAATGCTCAGTGCTCTGGAATATTATTACTGCAATAATTAGTAATTATTACTCTGATGCATTCGTGTTTGCAAGTCCCAAACGCACCTGGCTGGCCTGGCTGGGTAATGGCAGGGCAGAGCCCCCACAGCACAGCCCTGCTCCTCTTCCTCCTGCTCTGGGCCTGCCCTGGAGCACAGGCTCATCCCCATGGAGCTGTGTTCATATGAACAACCTGTGCCACAGGCAGATCCCTCAGCACATTCCTGGGGACTGCCAGGCCAAGGAAAGGGTTTTTAATCTGATTTTGGGCACCACATCCCTTGGAGAAGCTGCAGCTGCCACCTCAGCAGCTCAGAGGATGTACTAGAAGAGGCAGAGATGTGAACTACTCCTCCCAGCTGCTGGCCAGCCCAGCAGGCAGGGTCAGGAGGACAGATGTGCCCAGAGCCACAGCACAGCTGGAGGCTCAGGGGAGGAGACACAGCACCCACACAATGGCAGGGGCTGCAGGGGATCAGCTCTGAAACTCCGTTTGGGGAAACAGCCCCTCAATTCACATGGAGATGAACTATCATTTTGATTCAAGTGTTCCCACAGAAGGAAATGGATGAGATGAGCCACTGTGGTCCTTCCTGATCAGTTTGGTGATTCTGTGGTTACCCATTTCCTTGGCAATTCGCTTGCAGAGGTGGCCTGTGTCTCTCAGTCCCCAGGCAGCAAGGGAAGAACAATCTGTTGAGACAGCCCAGGAACAGGGAATGTCTGGCAGAGGCAGGAAAGCCTCTCTTTCCTCCTGCCTTTCCTCCCCAGGAGATGTGACACGCAGGGGCATTTCCAGTTAACACAACCCTACATCGGCCAAACCTTCACACAGTTCTGATAATGCAGTGAGAAAACAATCCTGGCTGATTTGCCTTCCGTGCAATTTAACTTCTAGTGCTGAACACAACACACTCCTTCCCACTCCTGTGCCCAGAGCCAAACTAAGCAGATCTGCTGGAAAGGGATGTTTAAGTAGGATTTAAGATCTGCCTGGAACTCCTGGTGCCAGCCCACGATGGAGTGGATCCTACCCAGGCTGAGCAAGAGACTGCAACCACACGGTTTTGTCACACATGGAATAAAAGAAAGCATTCGGAATTTGTGCCAAAATATTAAGGGTTTTATCTCATTCAAAAAATAAAAAAATAAAACAGCTGAATCAACCAAGAGAGCAGAGTTTTTCTCAGGGTTTCTGCAAGGTCAGATGCAGCCCCAGCCAGGAGGATCCTGCACTGTGACACAGCAGGGCAGGGGATGCTGGAGGGGGGATCCAGACCTTGTGATGCCTCCTTGCTTGAGGAAAGGAGAGCCACTCCCTGCCTTGTGAAACCAGGCCTGCACCTCCAGCTGCAAGTGCTGAGCTCTTGCAAAACCACGTAAAGAAAAAGAAAAAAGAGAACAGAAAAGAAAGGTCACTGAGGTGACACTTTCAATTTTGCTTCAGAAAAGTCCTTGACAGGTTGTCAAAGTGGATTTGTTTATTAAAAGTGGATTTTTCCTAGCAAGGAGCACAGAATGTCTGTACAACAGATGCCATAATTGCCCAGGTTTGTTAATAATTGCATCGGCTGGAACAGGATGCATTAGCCTAATTTAAGAATGAAATAAGAACATATGAAAGATCACAGATCCCATTTTCAAGGTGAATCCAAGGCTGCTATCACAAGTCCACAGAAGAGGTGCTGGACATTCAGACTCATACTGGCTTTGATCACAAATAGTTCATACTTTACAAAGTGCTTCCAGAAGTTTTCTATTCTCTTCATCAAGCTAGCCATGGTCTCAAAGAATAAAGCCAAAAAAACAGAGTATATAAAATAGTGAACATTATGTAACTCACCATCTCTTACCTAGTGAGGATGATCTGTACATTTAAAAATTAACATTCAGCAGTTCTTCAATACTTCCAGTTAAAGGCTTCCAACACCAAGCCAGGCCTTTCAACTCCATAAAAATATTAACTCTGTTTTACAGATGGAAAAAGCATCACAGGCAACAAAACATCAACCAACCTTGCCTGGACACCTCTTGAACTTCTTTTGTTTAAGCTGCTGACTGCCCCGTTGCCTGGGTGCACTGCAGGGAGGCTGCTCTCACTGCAGCTGATGGCAAATCCCTCCCTGATTTCTGTAGGTTTGGATCAGGTCCCAAAACTCTTTTTGATATAATGCTCCAGTCTGTGTAATCTTCTGTCTTATGGAGGGTCAATGCTGCAAACTCTCCTTGCTCTTAAGTCCTATTATCTGTCTGCACTAATTCTGCACAGAGGGCATTTCCTCAGCCCTCTGCTCATGCAGCCCCAGGCAGACATGAAACCAGGCAGCTGCTAAATAAGAGGAAAAAAGAAAACAAACCCCACAGATTTACCTTTCTTCAACAGTCAGTTCCTCCAAGACTCTCATTTCACACATGGGATCCCACTTCAGGAACGCTGGGACACAAGCAGGTTATGTTCTGTGCTTGCAAAGCACCCTCCACACTTACAGGGCAGTAAAAATTAGCTTAATTAATACTACATCAGCAAGGAAATGTTAATGAGCAGCCAGCAGGGGAGCAAAGGACTGTTGTCTCATCTCCTTGTGTGGACTGCTTGCTTTGGCAGGGCTCAGCAACTGCATGAGCATCACCATCCCGGGCAGGGAGAGCTCTGAGTCACGGGGGACACAGGCAGGAAACACTGACAGCTCTCTTTAAAAGCAGACACTGTTGCATCAGGAGTTCCTCTTGGCAGCCCCACACCAACTTCCACTCGTGGAGTTTGGTCATTTAAAGTAGAATTCCAGAATCCCTGGGCATGCAGAGTGTGAATCCACACACACACACGGGGCCTCCTCCAGCAGCGCTCTGGCCACGGCTGCAAACTCTGCAGCTCTGGGTCACGAGTGGGGGGCACCACAGCAAACCCCCCCTGTTCCTGGGAGCTCCCTGGGAATATCTGAGCCATTCCCTTGGGGTTTGCCCACCCTGGAGAGGCCCAGGGGCTCAGAGCCCTGCTGAGGCACATCCCAAGGCAGACAATGGGAATCCCCCCCATCCTGGCCGCTTCTCCTTCCTGCTGCAGGGAGCAGAAGCCCCAGGAGTGCCAGGCCGGGCTCACAGCTCGGGGACAGCCCTGGTTCATCCCTCAGGGTGGGGAGGAGAGCTCCTGCAGCCAGGGGAGCAGCCCCTGTTCCCTGCCTGGGAACAAAGGCCAGGTGAAGAAAGCAGAGCTGGCTGCTCAAAGTGCCCAGCACTGACCAAGGCCTAGCCTGGCAAATCCTCCTCCTCCTCATCACCTCCTGCCCTCCTCCGCCTCCTCCTCCTCCTCCACAGCCCTGCCTGGGTACATCCACCCACTGGGTGGTATTTGAGCCCACAGGCTGTGTGGGGATAGGAATGGGGATAGGAATAAGGATGATCCCAGTGCCCCACGTTACTGACACATTCTCAAACCTCAATTCCAGGCCAGACACGAGCCACAAGCCCAGCAGCAAGAGCCACAGAACGTGCACGTCCTCCCTGCACAAAGCACCAGCATCTGCAGCAGGAGGGGAAAGCTGGGCCTGCTGTCACCCAGGGGCACAAGACAAATGATGTCTGTGAAACAGCCTCTGGGAGGGCAGTGTGGAGGTCTGAGAAAACACCAAACCCATAAGGTTTTAATAAAAGCCATAAAAGACTACGACCAATGTGCTCTTATCAAAGATAAACTCCTGGAAACACAAGAACATAACCAGATCACCAGCACAAAGGGCATATTCTATAGGCAAGGAGACTACAAAACCCACAAAGAAAACCCAAAAGAAGTGCGAGTTAGGCACGAAGTACACAGTGTGTGACAGAAATCTTACCAAAAAAATTGAAAAAACCACGAGGAATACAACTTGCAGCTCCTGGAAAGCAGAGTGGAAATAAAAGGCAGAATGTGATCCCCCCTCGCTGGCCTTTCCCAAGGCTGCACTCTCCCTCCTCAGGGGACTGCTGTGAGCCCCCAGCCCCAAAGCACAGGGAGCTGCAGGCTGTGTGCTGCCCCTGGCATCTCCCTGCTGCAGGGGATGGTGATTAAAGGACAGCCAGGCTCCTCACCTCGCTCCCCACACATGCCCCTGAAGCTGCAGGGTCTGGCACTCAGCACAAGGAAATATTCCAGCTCATCCCAGGGCCTTCTTTAAAGGAACTGTCGTTGTTTCTCCTCAAAGTGTGGCAAAAAGGATTAAATATTCCAGAGGTCACCTCCAAGCCCTACAGGACACCTCATAAACAATCACCTTTGCATACTAAGAAGGCATTAAAGCATGAATTTGAAACCATCCCAGCAAGACTAAGAAACACCCTTCCTAATCCAAAGAACAAAAGGATTTCTGGTGTATGGGATTCACGGATCCTTAATATTTAAAACACAGAGCTGATAAAAGCTATTACAAACAAGTTTGCAATTAAAAGCACCTAATGTTACCAGTTCAGCTTTTTGCAGAGCCTTCTGGGTGTTGATTTAATCCATCAAATATTAATAATACTCTTCAATTAATAAAATATTTAGGCTCATGTTTTATAGTCTCATAATCTGGAGGTTTATGTGCAAACTGGCAGAATCTTACAAGAAACCACACAAACCAGCTCCCAGCCCATTGTTAATGCTTTCATCTCCCAAATACAAATATTCTCTTCTTTACACCTCCAAACCCACACTTGACAGGGTGTGAATTTGTTGCCAACCCCAGTGGACGTAAGAAATGCACCAAAACAGGAACTTAATTTCTCAGGTCCCAAAAATGCAATTATTTAAACACCCATCTCCTATTTAGAGCAGCTTCCAGTGATCTGCAGGCTGGAGGTGCTGCCCCTCCAGAGCCCAAATCCTCCTCACAAGGCAGGAGGAGCCCAGAGGAGCCTCCAGCACCTTCCATGAGTCCCTTCCATGTGCCCAAAGCAAAACTCACAGAGAATGAACTAAAAACATGCCTTGGGTACACCCCATGAACTGAGATAACCCCGAGAGGACAAATTAAACTACAGGGAAGAAAAAGTGAAAAATACACAGGGCTTTTCCATGCAGCTGCTCCCACCTGGGCTGAGCTAATCCAGCATCAAACCTGGAGTCAGTCTGGAGCTCTGGCAGGGCTTTGGAATCAGAGACTTGGGATATTTGCATTCAGCAGACACCGAGGAACACCACGTTTCAGTAACTCCCTCCCAATCCTGCAACAGGCATGCTTTCAATTCCCAAATCAGCAGCTGGATGAAGCATGTAATTTTGAAACCCATTAATCCTTTCTAAGTCTTCTACCATGTGCATGTTTAATTTCCCACTTCTTGAAACAATATTATGATTTTTGAGAGAAGCAGAGCTTCTGAATGCTCTGGGTCAGCAGTATGAGACATCCCCAATTCCCACTGAAGTTGGATAAAGCATTGGGGTAATTTGCCTTCTGGCTTTGAGCCTGTGGGAGAAATTACCTATTAAAACTTCCTCTGAAACTGTGAGGACTTGACTGGAGAGGAAGAAGGTAGCTCAGATTCTCAAGAAGCCAGGAGCTCATGCTTAAAAATGAAAAGGAGGAGGGGGAAATGTATTTCACTGCACTGAGGGTTGTACTCAAATGCACCAGCAGGTCATGGCCAAGAGCCCTGGGGAGAGAGCAGGACCCCCTATTGCAAGTCAGCATGCTCAAATCCTTCTGCCCACATCTATACTTGAGCTCTAAATTAATTCAGAGTCTGAAGGAGCACTCTGAACAGCGTTTCCCACAACCAAGGCCCCAGCACTGCTGCAGTTCAGACACCTGGACTGCTGCTCCCTCTGCACAGAGGCTCTAGGGATGGCTCAGCCCAGCAGGTTCATGCTCAACAAACTCCATGTTCCTCTTCTTTTCAGCACCAGGGCAGCAGGAGCAGGCAGTGCTGCTGCAGCATCCCAAGGCTGCTGGGCTGGCTCTCCCCACAGCACAGGGCACAGCCTGTGGCACATTTGGGCACCACTGAGCTCCACTCAGCTCAGCTCCCCACTCTCTGCTGATGCTGTGGATGCTGCTCTGAGCTCAGAACACTTTCTGGAGCAGGTTCTGGCCCACCTGACCCAAGGATATATAATCACTGTCATTATTTTTATCCCTGTTCACATCACTTCACATTTCCCTGTAACCCTAAGTCACTTACCTGGCTTTATTTTGAGTTTATCCATGCCAGCCTGGTTTTCTTGCTCCATATTTACTTCCTCTCCAGCTGCACCACCTGCAAATTTCCTCCCTGTGCATGTGCTGGCTCTGCAGGATGATCAGCTTTATGCAAACAGAAGTGCACCTGAATTTTCTGCTCTACCACTCAGCATCTCCCTGTCCTGAACTGACACTGCCTCCGAGAGCTCTCCTCTGAGAAGGAGACACTGAAAAGGATGGATTTAATATTTCATATTTCATATTTAACAGCTCATCCCCACCCCCAAGCCAGCCCCTGGTACACACAGACAGCTCAGCCCCACACCAGGTGGGCTCACCTGGCTCAGGATCTGCCTGTACCTTGTGCCAGAACTATCCCAAATGGAATCTGGGGCTCAGGAGCTGGGGTGGAGCACATGGCAAAACAGTGGTGGGGATCAGGCTGGGCACTGAGGAAACAGGAATCCTCTTGGAGCAACATTTCCTGCTTGAAAAGAGGATACACTGGATGTGCTTGATATTTTGTCTATGCTAGACAGTGTTAATTAAAAGCAGGAAGGCCTTTCTATTTTAGATACAGTGATACCACAGCGAGCTTTTTTCCAACCAGGGTTTATTCTGGGTTTGTGAACTTCCCAGAGCCCGGCAGCCAAGCTAAGCCAGGAGAGCCACACCAAACCCTTCCATTCTCTGCTGGATTTACTTTACCACTTCAACCAGACAGCAGCCATCACCAGCACGATGTCCCTGGCCACAGACTGGGGGAGGACAGACAGGACTGCTCCCTGATCCTCCCTGATCCTCCCTGATCCACCTGATCCACGGGGTGAGCCTTTCAGTGGTGACCTTTGGCTTCCACAACGCTCAGGAAGAGGGAACCCTCCAGCAAAATGTGTCTTGAAGCAGCCAAACAGCCCCCTTGGACCTCTCACAGTCCCACACAAAGCACAACCCCCTCTCCTCACCTCTCCTTTCCTGGGATGCAGGGACCCAAACCAGCACTTGGACAGGGAAAAACAAGAGGAGAAGGCACTTCTGGGGTGGAGAGGGGAAGAGCCAGAGCACAAAAGGCCAGGCCAGCTGATAGAGAGCCAGGCCCTGCAGTGGTGGTTCAGATCAGTCCCTGGTCACTCCAGCTGCCCTGGTGCCCATCTGGCAGTGGGATACCCAGGGCACCAGCTCAGGGATGCTCAGAGGTGCCTCCCTCACCTGGCCCAGCTGCTCCAAGGGGAGGGATCCAGCCCAGAGACCCCAACAGGCTCCCCCATGGAGGAGCTGCTTGTTTTCCTTGTTGGTGTTGGGGTTTTTGCTGGCAACTGCATCTCTCCCAGAGCTCCTGCTGACACAGCAATGGTGCAGGGCAGAGCAACTGCTTTGTATTCATGGGCAGAGAACTAAGTGGGCAAAACTTCTCAAATGTAAACCAAGGCTCTGCTTTGGAAAGCAAAAAATAAGCCACCTTGGTCTAAGATCACCTCTAAACTAATAAAGCCACATCCACAGCAAGGACTTTTATTACTATTTCAGCAAGAAGAAATGAAAAATCATCCTCTCCAGCCAGCATAATTATATTGGAAGAGTTTATTTAAAGTATAACCCAGGCCTTTGATTCTGCCTGGACTGACAAAACGTTCCTCAGATGCTCTCTTCAGTCACATTGGCTCAGTCACATCAGCTTAGCACAACTGAAGGGCACTTCTAAGGCTTTCTTAAAGCTTCACACGTCTTATTTGCTCATTCTGTTATTATTTAAAGTTTCTCTAGATGGAAGAAAAGGTTGAGCTCCCCAAGGGCCTCTGCTAGCCCACAGCACGTGAGAATTCATGGCAAAAATGAAAGTTGGCATCTATTTGACACAGGGTAAGACTTTGCCAGGGCCAGGGCTGGGTGAAATTATCACCCTGTTAACAAAGTAACCCTGTGAAAAAATCCCTACTTCGGAAAGTTCCAAAATCTCCTTATGAGTATCAAAGAAGGAAAAAAACCCTCTTCTTTCTCTGTACAAAGCCAGAGTTAAAATGTATTAACCTGGAGAAACCCAACCGCAGTGAAACACGTGTGGTGTGAGCACAGCCTGCCCGCCGGGCCGCCAGGGAAGCAGCTGCCCTGCAGGACACAGCTCTGGCAGGGATGGGGGGGTTTCAAACACACCAGGTTTCCCTGAGGTAACACTGAAATGGGATGTGAATTCACAGCCACCAAGGCCTCTCTGGGAGCAGCGAGGGAGGCAGGGCAGGGCTGGCAGCAGCGCTGGGTTGGGCGACACCTGCCAGACACAGAGGGGGATCTGCAGCGCTTCCCTGGCAGCTGCTGCTCCCAGCGCTGCTCCCCAGCTCCTGCCTCCTCCCGGGAGCCCTCCTGCCCTCGGGAGCTGCCACAGGAGCCTCTGCCAGGCAGGGACCTGGGAATGCTGTCCCTCCATGGGCTGGGGAGCTCCAGCCGAGCTCCCAGCAGGGCTGGAGGGGGTGAGAGCTGCACTCAGAGCCCGGGCACAGCCTCAGCATCCCGGCTGCTCCGAGAACTGCTCAGCCCCAGAGCCCTCAGCCAGCCTGGGGAGCTGCAGGGTGCTGAGACCACCCCACAGCCAGCCTGGGGAGCTGCTGGGTGCTCAGCCCCAGAGCCCTCAGCCAGCCGGGGGAGCTGCAGGGTGCTGAATCCACCCCACAGCCAGCCTGGGGAGCTGCAGGGTGCTGACTGCACCCCACAGCCAGCCTGGGGAGCTGCAGGGTGCTGAGTCCACCCCACAGCCTGCCTCAGATGGGTGCTGAGTCCACCCCACAGCCTGCCTCAGATGGGTGCTGAGTCCACCCCACAGCCTGCCTCAGATGGGTGCTGAGCAGCCGGGAATTCTGCCCTCCCTGCCGGCTCGCTGCGTTACAGATCAAAGCTGCCCCTCCAGAAAGGAGATGTTCCACATGCCAACAGACAGAGGGGAAAAACCTGATGAAAAATGCAGCGTGCCTTCTGAAGAGAACCACTTCACTCACAGCCACACACGCACCTTGTTGCCTGCCCCAGCCTCCCCGAGGTTCCCACGAGCCCCAGGAGAAACAGCACAGCTTGAATTCCCCCTTTTCAAACTCACACAAAATGAGCATTTTAGGAAACACACAAACACAAGGGCAGATGATTCTCTCCACCAAACTGATGCAAACTGGAGGAGCAGCATCAGATCCCAAGGCTGAGCAAGGCTCAATTCCTCAGAACTCAATTCCTCAAACTTTAAACTTCAACTTTAAACTACATCTAAACCATGTAACAATCCCAAACTGCAGTGGATATAAGATGCCTATTAAAGAAAACCAACAGCAAAACCAGGTTTCTGTGCAGCCTCGTGGTTACTGCACCTAAGGACTGCAGCACAGCCACTCCCCACCACCGAGATCACCTGGGGCAGGGAACCAGAGGAGAACCACCACAGTTCACAGGACTCAGGAAGAACTTGGTGTGCAGAGAGATTCCCCCTCACCCATCAACACTAAGATCTGTAAAGAAGCTGTTCTAGGCTGGGAGTTTTAGTCTGGAGTTCAGCGATGCCAGCAGGGCTGTCTGCAGACACAACCAGCCCACTCCCTCCCAGCTCTTTGCTGGGAGCCAGGATCTCCTCCCAAAAACACACCTCTGCACCTCTCCCAACCAAGTGAAACAACTCCATCCTGCACAGGGCAGAACCCCACGGATGTGGGATGTTTTTCCTTGCTCTCCTGCACCAGCACCAGGGAAGCAAAGAGTTTCTCCTCCAGCCCCCACATTCCAGGCTGACTTACACCACCGTCCTCCCCTGTGCCTCACAGGGGTATAAGCAAGGCAGATCTGGCCTCAGATAGAACTGAGTTCATGGGGGAGGGGAGGAATTAAACTCCAAATGAGTCACTGTTCCCTCCCCATAATCCACAGCAACATCTGTGGATATTGTGCCTGATTCTAAGAGCAGTGGTTCTTAATGCTCTGCACACAGGGCAGACCCAGCCAGGGCTCCTGGGAGGTGCTGCCCAAAATAAATCCTGTGTGTCTGGAGTGTTAGAACTGACCTGTGCATCAGGAGCTGATGAGTTATGAGCCAACTCCTGCCCCAGTTACAGCCGTGCCATTCTCCTGGAAGCAAAACTGGACCATGGAGTCACAGGAGCACCCGAGGGCTGATTCCTCCATCACAGGGAAAAATTAACACTGATCCACTTCAAAAGCACAAGGGAAAGGCAGCAGGATGAGGCCAATTGTGATGGAACAGAAAACATAAAGGAAGCCTTGGACAATCCCCCAGCAACAGTGACGGGAATCCTGTCTGAGTGCTAAATCCGAGCTGCCTGCAGCCCTCCCAAAGCACTGCTGCTGTCACCTGCATGGCCCTGCCACAGGCTTCACCCCCAGGGCAGGGGCTGTGGGCCAGAGCACAGCCCTGAGAACAAAGTGCTGCAGAGAGAGAGCAGGGAAGGGCAGCAGCCAGCCTGACACCCCTGGGTGGGCCCAGATGCTGAGCAGGGACCACACCTGGCTGCAGCCACAGAGCAGCTTCTCACCCCCAGCTCTGCTGAGTCTGCACCTGTATGACAGTCTGTGTATGGTGTACACCTTTATCACAGTCTGTGTATGGTGCACACCTTTATCACAGTCTGTGTATGGTGCACACCTCTATCACAGTCTGTGTATAGTGTACACCTTTATCACAGTCTGTGTATAGTGTACACCTGTATCACAGTCTGTGCACAATGCACACCTCTATCACAGTCTGTGTATGGTGCACACCTCTATCACACTCTGCACAATACACACCTGTATCACAATCTGTGCACAATGGACACCTCTATCACAGTCTGTGTATGGTGCACACCTCTATCACAATCTGTGCTCAATGCACAGCTCTATCACAGTCTGTATATGATGCACACCTGTATCACAGTCTGTGTATGATGTACACCTGTGTGACAGTCTGTGTATGGCATACACCTGTACTACAGTCTATGACCATATACCTGCATTATAGTCTGTAAATTAGTGTACACCTGTATTAGTCTGTGTACAATGCAAATCTCTATCACAGTCTGTGTATGATGCACACCTGCATTACTGTGTATGGCTGTACTCCTCTGTCAGTCTGTGCATGATGCACACCTGTATCACAGCCTGTGGGATGCACACCTGTATGTCAGCCTGTGTACCATGCACACCTGTATGACAGCCTGTGTACCATGCACACCTGTATGACAGCCTGTG
>VZRZ01000245.1:210572-246136 GCA_013398175.1 Climacteris rufus | reverse complement strand
AAAAATTTTTTTTCTTTTTTTTTTTTTTTTTTTTTTTTTTTTACAGGATTTAACGTATTTATCAAGCTCTGTTCCTGGAGCTTTCAATGGAAAAGTTGTACGATATGGATATTATGCTGTCTTTTTTCAATTTAAACATTGATTTGTGTGAAACATTAATATAATGATATTTGCAGTCTACCGTAGACAAATATAAGCAGAATTAGACATTCTAAATTGTTACAAATGTAACGCAATATTTAAATCCGGATGAAGGCTGTATTAATAATTACGGAGCAGGGCGCGTGGCGGTCCGGTTTGGACGTGCCCTCAGATTTTGGGCTCTTTTTCCATTCCTTGCACATCGTGCACATGATGCTTGGATGAATATTTTTATGAAGAGCAGGAATGAATGTGAATCCGTGCGCGAGCGAGCCCGGAGCGGCGGAGCCCCGAGCGGAGTTGCGCGTCCCTGCGTGGCGGTGGAATTAGCTGGAGCTGCCGGAGCGCCGGGATTGACACCCCGAGAAGAATGCTTTGTTTGTTTGCTCAGCAGTCATGTTTAATGCTCTTCCCTTATCAAGGTGATCAGCATGGTTCAGATAACACATGCCTGACACCGCCTGCCTTTTCTCACCAGCGTGTTGACCTTTTGTCACGTTTGCTTTTCTCTGGTAGGCAATTCCTGGCTTTAAGTGTGAATGGAGTAAATAATTCACATCAATATTTAATATAAATTATTAAAGTTTCTGTCAGCTCTTACAGTTCATGCTTTTATAGAGTTGGAGCAGTTCATCAGCCAAACAGATGAATTGTGCAGCTCAGCTGGACATTAGAGCTGCTCCATCGTGCTGCCGGGACTGGGGGAGGAAGCAGGGAATTAAATAGGAAAGGTAATGCAGCCTGGTCCTTGAATACTATGTGTTTTTTTCAATAATGCACATTCTTTGGGAATGCTCAAAGTACCAGATAAATATCCAGCATAATTTATTTTGTTATTCCCATACTTTTTTTTCCCCTTCACATTGCAAACAGAAATGCGGAAAACCCCACTGACCCCCGTCATTTTCTTCTACTCTTTGTTACTGGTCTTCCCTTGGTGCTCCAGGCCCTTCCTGGGCTTAGGGTGGGAGTACTGCTGTTGGGAGGTAGGGTTTGGGTGTTTGTTTTTTTTTTCCTTGCAGTGTTCTTTTTCTGTTTTTAAAGACTGATGTGGAGCTCTAAGGTGATGAAGTTTCAAGGGTTTTTAGACCTTGTTTATAAATTATAATTTATATTTTTGCAAAGTGACCTGTGACTGAATGTAGATTCTGAAAACATTATTTAAGGGAGAGAAGCTCTGATCTATGATTGCAACAGCTCAAACATGTTCATTGCTTTAGGAATTGGATAAAAATAGCAAGTTTTGCATAAAAGCATATAAAAATCATGATGCACTTACTTTAATTTTATACCCTTTTAGGTGTTTCAGTTCTTTTGTTATGATCAGTTCAGCCCGTGTAGCACAGTCACAGGGACTGTAACAATGTGAAACACTGAATATCCTGTGTAGTGCGAATCCATCACCTGGAAGGGGGCTGGGTTTGTATCGTGTGTTTACAGGTCAAACCCTTTTGCTATACTTCAGTCATGCATCAACATTTAAAGCCAATCTCTCATTCCTCATTGTCCAGCAGGTGGCTTTGTCATAGATTATTTAATTTTTAATCATTTATTGTAAGTGGAAAAGGTTATTGAATGATATTATCCTGACAGCATTTTTTAGAAGAACAACAGTTTTCCAGTATGTCCTGTGGTGTAGGATGGGGTCAATGGAAGCATCTAGAGAGCTTCAAGTACACAATCTAAATTAAGATTCTAAACAGGCATTACAGATGCTGGTAACTTTGGCAATTATCATTTTGTTTGGTGAACAGTAGTAAAACAGTGTGCGGTAAAAGTGTTTAGAGAGAGAGGATAAATAAATTGAACAGTTTTGCAATGCAAAGTGGTTTGTGGTGTTTTTGAGGATTTCTTGGCTCTTGCTTAACTGCTATTGTGAAGCCTGGAGCAGATTTTCCCATTGCTAATGCCCTAGAAGTATTAATTCACTTTGATATGCTAATTAGAGGGCATTATGCAAGAAATGAGATTAAGTGGCAGCATGAAGCCATTTGCCTGTCAGTAAATTGAGAGCTTTAGCATCAGGAGGAGCTTTGTTTTTTCTGAGTTTCTCTTGGTTTTGCATATAAATAAAATTGATTGAAAGGTCTAGAGAAGCTTCTAGAACATTGGTGGTTCTTTTTCTCCTTCTATGATTATTTAAACTTCATGTTAAAGCCTTTCTCTGAATATTAATTGATCTAATGGGAGATAGTGAACATGAAGAATTTCATTGTATTCTCAGTTACTGTATCTTAACAAAAGGAAAGTATTAGAATTCTTTGTGTCATCTGATTTTTGTGGGATTATTTTAGATATATCTTACAGCTTTGTATTCTAACCTCTCTGCCTGCTCACGGCTCCCGTGCTGAGAACTGTACCTGTGTGGAGGTAGTTTTGCCAGTTCTGCTGGTTTTGGGATTGATATGAGGGCCCAGCCAGCTGAAGGCAAACGGAAGGCTCGGATTCCTGGCCAGTGGGGCTGTGGACATTTGTCACCCCTGCTCACCCACAGCGTTTCCCAGCGTTTCTGATGCAAATCACACGTGTATCTTCCTTCGTCTAGGAAGGAAGGGGTTGTAATACTGACCATAGATTTTATTCAGCTGTCAGAAATTGTGTTAAAGTAACATTAAGGGATTGACTTACAGCCATAAGAGTGAGGGAATTTGGAGTTAATAGTTAAACTCTGCCCTTAACTCAACTCATTGAACCTATTTATTAGAGCATATATGATACATAAGATCACCGTGCTGAGACCTCTGCTGTAGCAGGATGCTCAAAGATGAGAGGTTCTGATCTAGTTCAAATTTTCCTCTGTTTTTTGAGGTTTGGAGTTTTTTGTGTGTGTGCTTTTCATTCAACCTCTGAGTTGCTTTACTGCAGTTTTGTGATTAGTTTTCTTTTTACAATACTATTAAAAAAAATCAGAGAAATAATTCTGAAAATTGGTCAAAAATTTAGCAAAAAATAAACCCAAAGCAAACCCAAACCAAGCCTCTCTAGTGCTCTTTGCCTGAGTGCAGCAGAATGTTGGCTGTTTGAGTGCCCATCTCCTCCACAGATCATTGTCGCAAAGTCAATCAGGGGAGCAGTGCTGGAGTGACAGTGCTTGTTATGAGCCCCAATAGTTATTTAAAAGAAAGGAAAAAGGATAAAAAAATGGCCCAGAGCTGCGTGCGGGGGCTGTTCATGCTGGATGCACATGCTCTCCCTGATCCTGGCAGCTGAAGTCTATCACTGTTGGGAAATTTTTAACATGAAGCACATGAGACACGGAGCACGGCGGTTTCCCCGGAGCCACGGGGCTTTTCACGTCAGCGCAGGACAAGCGGCACGTGCACCGCGGGTCCCTGCCCGCCGCCCCTGCCCTCGGCGCCCGCCCGCCCTGCTCGCCCTCGACAAAGGGGCCCCAGTGCACTTTCCATGGGAAGCACGGTGTCTCTGGTCACCCACAGCTCCCCAGAGCTTGGCCCAAAGAATCCCATCGGGAATTTATAACCCAAAACTTTAGTTGTCATAGTGAACCTTTTTGATACTGCAAGGAACAAAACATCACCCGCCACTGCAGAGTCAGTTCTCACAGGCAGCAAAAGGAAGCATTGCTGGGTTCCAGCTGCTCGTTTTGGATTTCAGATTGTTGAACAAAAGAACTAAGTAATGAAAATGTTCTGAGGCCGACCTTAACTTTCCCGGTACCAGTAGAGCTCTGATGGCGTTGTTTCAGGAGAAGATGGGGCTGGTGAGGAAATCCTGGCATTGCTGTTTTGAGTCCTGGAGCTGCTGTTGCCTGGGGAAGAAAGCCTCCTCCCCTCCAGTGAAGAGGGATGTGGTGACCTCGGTAGGGCAGGCCTGCAGCTCAGCCACCGCCTCATGGAAGTGAATGCAAGAGCTCGCATCTCCTGGCTTTAAATGGGAATGTTATCCATTGATTTTTTGTGAAGGTTGTGTTCAGTTGGTGCTGTGTGTTAAAAAGGAGTATTTTTATCAAGTATTGGGTCTAATTAAAATTGTTACGTAAGAGGTAAACTGTCAACACTGTTTACAGTGTACACTTCATCCCACTTTGGCCACAGCCGAGTCTTACCTCCTGGAGATGAAGAAATTAAGCTTTCTTTAGACTTGTTCTTTTCTTGGCTTCAATCAGGAATGGTTTTTTCCTCCATGGTTAGACCTCTGCTTGAAGGGTATCAGGGTTTCCTGCCTTGGTGGTTGGTTTGCTCAGTACAGAAGGAGACAGTTTGCTCCCGTCGCTGGGGATCAGCGCGTTCCTTGTGTGGTAGCTGTTCGAGGCAGGGTGGCACTCCAAAGGCTGTGTCAAGCACACTTTCATATATTTGTTGATTAAGGAAGGAAGTGTGCTTTTAGTGAGATTTGTAATTACAGAACACCCAAATGTTTGCTTGTTTTCTTTCATGCGAGATCCTGGTAGCGTGATTGACTGTCACTAGTAAGAATAAGTTACAGTAGATTGTGCAATGATTCTTATTTGACTTCAAGGATGTATTTATTACCATTTTTGAACAAATTATACTAACATGAAAAGTTGTGGAAATGATTGTGCACTAGATAAGGTGATACATTACAGGAGTGGTTGGGTTTATGGAGCTTTATGCCGAGGTTTTCTCAGAAATTATAGCACAGTCCTGTCACTATAAAACCTGGAGATACACTTGGTAATAACATGCAGTGGAGGGATTTTTAGGATTTCACTTGTTATTCAAATAGAGTGGGAACTATTGGTTTTTCTACCTCGTATTTCTTTCCTTTGTTGCACTGGGTGAAGAGGGGAAAGGAAGCCCGAGGACGGCAGAGCAGCGCCGGGGTGTGGGCACCACAGCCCTGCCAGGTGCCGCTGGTGCCACTGGCTCCGGTGCCACGGGGCTGGGAGGTTCTGGCACTGCTGGCAGCTCTCTGGGCACCCAGCGCTGGCGTGGGATGCTGGGAGAGATTTGCCCTCCATAGGCAGCTGAGGATTTTTTTTGTGAATTATTTCTTGCTTCCCCTCCACTTGTTAGGGCAGTGACGTGATATCGATATGGAGCTTGGGAACTTATTGACTTGTTGGTTCTTGACCTTTTGACTGTGACCAAGTATAGAAATTGAATGTCTGAAAATTAAATGATAGACTCTTTATACATAAATTCTTGGATGTCAGTGTATTACATGAACTAATTTCGGTTTACCTAAATTTATGGTGTTTTTTGTTCAATAAAGGAAATATTTCTTCCTTTCAATATACCCAGGGCCTAATAATATTGTAGTTGCTAACACTAAACAAATCCATTTCCTTTTACTGACTGATTATCATAACAGCTGCTGTTTAATCACCAAGATTGTTATGTAACTTTTAAATCTCTAATATTTTGGAGGGGGTCAAGTGACATCATCTTGCTGCGTAACAGCGTGATGCCATCAGCGCTGAACCGCACGGCTGCGTTTTGTGGGGCTCCAGACTCGAGTTCTTATTTAGTTTAGTCGTATTTAATGGACTGGGAACACTTGCTGAGCACGCCGCCTGCTTGAAAGGTGACCCAAACTAACACACAGTGCGTGTCCTGTTTTCCATGGAACAAAAAATGGACATTTGTTTTTCTGCCCTAAAACTGTGGCACGGTGGGGCCTGATGAGAACGCTGTGCTCGTGTCCGATGGAATTAGCTTATTGCTGCTCGCATGCGGCCTGGGCGAGCGGCGCTCCGGCTCCGTGGCCTCCAAACCGGGGTGACGGAGCCGGGAATATTGTTCTCTGCGAGTGCCGCAATAAGGCTGTGGTCAGCACTAATGTAAATATTTGTACAACAACCATGTTCTACAGCCTCCAATTTAATGGTAAAAATCTGCCCTGAACGCCTGGGTAAATATATGCTGAGAACAGACGCCCATTCACTGGAGAAACAATTGACTTTAGGTTCTTTGTTGCTAAAGTGGCCCCCAGTGATCGGCTGTGCGGAGCCGATAGCGGCGCGGGCGCCGTCGGGCTGGCGGCTCCCGGGCAGTGCCCGGCGCGGGGAGCCCGCATCGCCCCGCGCCGCCGCCTCGGCGAGGGGAACTTGTCAATGGAAGAAAAAGAACTGTAATCGCACATTTACATATGCTCCTAATTGTTGATTTGGGGATTTTCTATGAATATGGCTTCACAAAACAGATGCTGTTTAAGAAAAGGGGGAACATAATTTTGTGGGCAATGAATTAAGTGTTTTTGTGGCCCTCTCATCCGTAGCTAGGAGCAGTTTGTGGACCGCGTCTGTGAACGCCGCTCATAATTGTTTTTCACACATAAGTTATGCAAATGAGCTTTTATGGCAACTGGCATAACAATTAGCATCCTCCAGCAATATTTTAGCAGGTTAATTGCAAAATTTCTAAATTGTACATCTGACTTGTTAATTAGGCATGACAGAGGTGGTAAAATAGTTATCTTCAGGCAGTGGCAGCCAGGAGCTGCTTGAAATGCAAAGAGCAAGGATTGATTGGATTTGAGGGTTACAATTGTGGGAGCACTGCTGTTGTCAAGTGCCGCTGAGCAGCTCTGCTCCATCGGCTGCCTCAGAGCAAGAACCACGTCGGTGCTGAGAGGATCCTGCCAGTTACAAATCTGCTTTATTTAACTCTGAAACTCTCCAAATCCGGGCTGCAGGAAGTGCCCAGCTCCTGCTGATTCCTCTGTCTTGGGTCCATGGCAAGGGGAATCCACGGACCTGAAGTTGTAATTTTGATTTTATTTACAAATAGGCCTGAAAGTTCAGCTGCTGGCATAGATCGGGAAACACTTTTGTTTTTCAGCCCCAGTAAAAATGCCGTTGCTTATCCCCACCATGTGCTGAGAATTCTGCCTTTACTTCCCTTAAATTGCAACCTTTGCTGCCCATTATTTTCAGATGGTGTTAGTTGCATTTTACAAGCTTTACTGCCTCAGCTTATTTCTCTTAAATCCTTGCTTTCAAATATCTTTGTGTGTCTTATAATATTAATCATATTAAAATACAAAAACCCATGCCATTTGCAATAATCCCTTTTTAGGCTCTCAGAGGTACGTCTGGGTGATTTAAACAAGATTGGAACATGCAAGTCTTCATCCTGGGAGCATGTTCCAAACATCCCCCAATGCTGCCTGGAGCAGATAACGGTGTGCTCAGCAGAGGTGCAGCCTCTTGAGCCACACCACCACGACTGGCCAGCGCAGGATATTCTAAATACATTTTACTGTTGTTGACTGCTGATTTTGATATAAAATGCAGATTTCTGAGCTAGTTTAATATTTAATAAGTTAAAGGGTGATAACAAACAGGAAAAAAAGTGCCACTGAACAAGTACCTCTGGGAGCCAGAGCAGTCGGCGGCGCGCTGTGAGCTGTGTGTGGCTGTGCCATTTGTCTGGGCTTTGCTGGGGGACTCAGTGTTTTGTGCCTTAAATAAAGTCAATCACATTTGAGTACCTACGTAGTACCTGTAAGCAAAAAGAAAATCAGCACAAGCACATGTGAAATTTCATGTCCTCTGTTTTCTCTACATGCATTCTTGATTTAACCACATGGTTTTTAAAATTGGGATGTTTTATTTTCATTTAAAAAGTAAATGTTCCTGCATGCATAACTGTTCTAATATTTTACATTTTCTTGTGACATGTGTATATGGAGTAAGTGCCATTTATGATATGTTGTCATCAATAATTTTGTCACAGAGAATAAAAGCCTTTAAACTCATCCACCCACTGGAACGTTTTATCATATTTATTTTAAGAGATATGAAATTAGCAGAACAATTGAGCTCTTTGTATATGGGAGATGCAAATGTAACTGAATATTTACCTTTAATGAAGGGCAGCATAAATATCTCAGTATCAATAAATTATATGCAGTAGCAGAATATTCCATAGGCAACTAATAAATAGTTCCTTTTTTCCCTGGTTTCGCAAACTGCATTGTCCTTTTGGATAGTTGAATTTGCAGTACAGAATGAAATTAAATGTTGGCTAACTTTTGGAAATGATCCATCATAATTGGAAAATACTGGGGTTTGACTAGATGTAAAGCATTGCGTTCCCTGATTAAATGCTCACTTGCACAATTTAAGGAAGAGTTTACTACAGTGGTGCCTCAGTAGATAACATTTGGAATGGAGTAACCATTTTAATGAGGTTCACGGAGAGATTTCAGCAGGGTACGTTTCAGGTGTGTTATGGCTTTTGTCTTGTCACGCCGCACGTCTCGGTCCCGTCAGAGGAGTTCCAGAGCAGCTCTCTCCTCCTTTGAGACAATAAGGAATTCCGTAGGACGTGTGAGCAGGGAGAGGCAGGGCCCGCTGCATTGTGCTCCGTGTTTGAGCCAGCCCGTGAGTAAATACACCCCGTGGTTTAAATGTGCATCACATTTTAACTGTCCTAATATTGATCATCCTATGGAGGAATGCTATGGAAGCCCACTGGTTATTAGTGTAAAGAGGGTCAGAGGCAGAGCCGGGCACAAAGCAAGTGCTCTCATGGTAATGATGCTGCTATTTATAGATCCCCATTTCATTAGTTGCAGAGTTTCAGGGAAGAGATTTTCTCTAGGGAAAATGGATACTTGAAGTTCATTTTCTTCCTGATGCACATTAAGGCAGAAACGTGAACAACCTTCAGGATAGGACACACGGATGCAGGATTTTGTGTGACCGTTTTCCCTGTGGTTGTGTGCGGTGCCAACCGCTGCTCCCGCCCAGCCGCGCTGCCAAGTACCTGTGCCACTGTTTCCCTGTCAGGAGAGTGTTCTTCCCCCAAAGGAATTTTGTTTTTGCAGGGTGGCAGGCCGGTAAACGGAGCACTATTGCAATGTGTTGCTTTTTAACACTAACACATCTGGATCACCTGACTTGGAGCAGCCTCGCTGCAGCTGGCACGCACCAGAGTGGATTTACTCACAGCCCCTACCAACTGCAGTCGCAGTTAATCAAAACATGGCTGGGTCTTCTGATGCTCACTCATAAATACAGAAATTTCTTGGAGTATCTGAAAACTCAATTCTTTAACTAATTCTTACTTTCCTCCTGTGAAATCCAGATAGTCACACCTTCCTGTAATTTTTGTGTGCCTTTATTTCTAGAGCTTTCCTTCTTGGAATTCTTGATATCTTGATTTTTTTTCCCTTTAAGAGAATATTTACTTAGTTAGTATTCACTTAATTAGAACTGACTGTTTAATGTTTTCTGGGAGGGTATTTATGGTATTTTCTTTGCCATATTTGCATTCCAGAAATTAAGTCCCCATGCCATTATTCGGCAAGCCTTTCATACATTAGAATGATGAATTGAAAGCAGAAATGGGAAAAAGACTGCAATGCAATGAAAATTTAATCAGCGTCTTCTGCTGCTTTAATAAGGCAAATAATTCTTATTGGCCGCTGCGTTAAGGTTTCTAATATTTAATTCATAACAAACCTTGCATTATTCTGCGGCAGCATCGACAGCTCCACTTTGCTGCCTGCCAACAGGCAACCATAAAAACTTAAAAGCAGATGTAAATGTCTGAAACAAGGAGAATGATTGGGTCTAAAGCGGTCAGAAAAAATCAACAGTATTGCCAGAGAGTTTGATAAATCCTTACACGCACTTTAGCAAGGTACAAATGGTATTAATTAAACTCATTAAGTGTGTTGATTTTAGGGCTTTGAGGTACCTTTTTCGGAATGTGGGATTTTTTTGGTTTCTGGAGACTCGGCTGACAGTGCAGGATGCTGGTCAGTTGGAACGGTGTTATAATTTGGGCAGATTCTGTTAATTTTCATATTTAGGATATTTGTCACATGGCAATGGTAAAATCACTGTCATTTGTGTTACGTGTCCATCTAATGCCGGAATTAAGCAAAGGAACAGGAACTCGTCCCCTGCTCCTGTGTCAGCTCTCTCAGCCCAGCAGTGACACTCGTGGATTACAAAATCCCCCGTGTGGCAAAGCCCAGGTTGGTTTTTCGGTCTCCTCCTCCAGGCTCCTGGGGATGCTGCGCCCCGAGCTCGGCGCGGGAGCCGTGACCCCGCGTGGGGCCGGGGCTGCGGCCGCGCGAGCGCCGGTGGCACCGGCCAGGCCTGGCTGCGAGCTCTCCTTACCGCGAAGGGCTGCGCCTGTTCTCATTTCTTCTTGAAATGGCTTAATTGGTGTCAGCACCCCAGGGATAAAGGCCTCCAACACTGAAATCCACACGATTCACCCTGTCTCTGCTCAGTGTAGGGAAACTGGTAACAACTGGTGGTGAATGAGGAGTGAACGGTGCTGTAACAATACTCGATGATGTTTGGGATGACAGAAATTAATACGCGCTTGCTTGAAGAAAGCAATGATTAATGGCAGTGAGCAAGGGAATGCTGTCCCTCCTTTAACTGCACTTTGATGGGGATTGAAAAGCAAAAGGCTGTTTTCATTCTCTCGCACAAGCAGAGGTCATCCAGAGTACATTACAGCAATTTTTTCTCTCTGTTTTTTATTTCATAAATATTATGATAAGCACAGATTAGATAGATTTTTTCACAGAGGCTTAAAAGGATATTTTCTGTCCGTTTGCTATTTGTGCTTAATGAAGAAATCGGATTTCTTCTGTTTATGTGTGAGATCGTTATATTCAGTGGAATAATTAGTACAATTAAGAATTTTAAAAGCCCACCATTGTGTTAGTTTTTTTGAGGTTTTACAGATGGAATTTCATGGTCTCTGTTTCCAAAGTGCTGAGAGGTCAGAATGAGGCAAGGAGTGTTGCCGAGGAAAGAAGAAAAAAAGGTTAAAAATCCAAGATTCCTCATTGAATTGTTGATGTAAATATATTTTGCAAGATCCTCACACTTGTCAGTGGCTTTTTAAGCTATTTGATAAAGAATCTTTATTCTACAAGGAGCCTGAAATAACACAACACTGCTTTGGATAATGAATTCTTCATCTAAGCAGAACTTTAAAACAAAGTACAATGTTGGCATTTTTTTCTTTGAGTGAGAGGGCTGATACATCTTTGGGATCCGACAGGAAGACATAAATTAATAGAGTTCTGGAGATCAGTTTCTCATTAATAATCCATTTTGTCATGGTTCTTGGCATTGTCAGCCTCAGAGCTGGTTCATATTTTGCTAAAGGATAAAAGCACATGATGTCTTAAGGCACAACATAAGGAGAAGGAGTTTATCATCTTCTGGAAAAACCATCTCTGAAAAAATAGATTGTTTTCCAGGAAATAAATGTCAATTGCGAGTTTTATGCATTTTTAATCTTCAAACAGGTTTTTTAATGTCTATAGTTGCAAAAATAGACTCTCGAGTTGGAAGAGGTTGTTGCCAACAGCCGTCGCTTTGCCTTTGTCCTCTCCGCCGGTTTGGGGTTTGGTTTTTTAGGGGTTGCAGTGGATTCCAGACCTTTAATTCTGCTGGTTTAGAGACTCTGGCAGATTGTGTCCAATTTAAAATGTATAACTGAAAAAAAATTATGGTTCTTCTTTTGAATGAGTAAATATGAAACCTTTGTTACATTTGCGCTTTCCCAGCAGTGAGGGACATCTCACAGAGCACCGCACATTCCCCCAGTACTTTCAAATCGGACAATGTTGCTTTTTCCTGAGTATGATGACATAAATGGAGTCACTTACCCTTTTGAAGTCTTAAATTTGGTATTTTATGTATCTTAAGGTAGTGGCAGATTGGCAAACAGTGTAACCACCAAAAGTGTTCAGCTTGTGCTGTCATCCCAAGTAAGGAAGAACGGAGATCTGATTTAGATGCCTGCCCTTTATTTTATATACTGAAGAGTGACATAATGCAGATCTCAGGAACGCGTGATGTGTTTGGGAAGGATAAAAGGGAGGAAAAAAAGATGACATTAGCCCAGATTGCTTAGTTGTAAGATTTAACTGGGCTCAAACATTTATAATTTAATCAAAGATAAATGGTCTACTTAAAATGGCATAGAGGGAGGAGGGAGTGGGAGGTTCTGGGCAGAGGGCTGAAGGGAGCTGGGATCCTGCTGGGCTTGTAGTTGGCATGACTGGAAAGGAAGCAGCGTGTCCAGGATGCACTGCTGACCGGAGCTGGCCCACGGAGGAGCAGCTCTGAGCAGGATGGGGTGCAGCAGCACGTCATCAGCACATTGGTTGGCAGAGGCCTGGTGGTGGGGGAAGAGGCGTCGCTGGTGTGATGCTGGGGGAGCCCCAGGCACGGGCGGCCCTGGTGCGGCTCCCAGCTCAGGCCAGACATGCGTGCCATGGGCCCAGGTCATTGGCACACAAACGCACCCGTTCTGTTCAGATGGTCTTTTGACCACCACGAGCTTCATGTTGGCTCCTGGGGAGTGCCCAGGACGGGAACGCTGTGCGTGCCCCTCGCCGTGGCTGCGGGCGGGTGGCTCAGAGGTGCTGCCCGTGCTGGGTGAGCGCTGGCCGGAGGCGCAGCAGCGCTGCTGCTCACGGGGCTGGGGGTGCAGCACTCACCCCGTCAGCAGGAATGCTGAACCCTTTCGGGCTTGCTTTGTTGCCTGAAAACAGGGAAGGTTTGAATTATGAAGATTTAAAACATGCTTCCTTCCGCGGAGTTGCAAAGGACATTTGTCTCAGCACATTGTAGTGAAATTTTAAAGAGCAGGTTTTGACAGGAGACATTTTGCTGACACAGAATATTTTGTTCACTTCTGACTCTCAAATAAGTGCTACTTCTGTCATAATGATTGATTTATATTCGGTTTAGACCATACATTTTACATCCTCTTCTTTAGTGCTTATGGCTCCATGGCTTCAGAACAGCCCAGTTTAACACTGGCATGAGCCTGGTATCACATTCACATCCCACTAATAAAACAAAATTGGTTGTATCGAGTTGTAGGTATTTTGTGCTGTGGTATATTTAGAATAAAATTATGATTTTTATTATCTCCTGGAGAAAGAAAATCTTAAAATTAAGGTTTCTGTTAAAAAATTGGTTTTACAGAGTTGTAATTTAAATTGTTCCTAATAACAGTGCCTCGAAGGCACAGTGGCCTGCAGAATGCTGCTCCCATAGGTGCTATAAAATTAAGTACTGAGCACCTTTGCCCTCCCTGGGGGTGTGCTGTGAGCTGCTCCTGCCTGGTCCAGATTAGGCCCTCCAGCACCACTGGAAACCTCAGCCTGGGAGGGTGGCTGCTCTGCATTTACATTAACCCAGTTTCTTCTCTTCTTGTGCTGAACAAGAGTCTCAGCACATTTCAGTCCATAAATACTTCGAGAAAAAAGCCTGGAGCCTTTGCTGTGAGTTTTGTTTGGAACAAAGTCTCCAGGTAGCAAAATCGTTCCCCTGAGAGCAGGACCCTCACTGGAGCACGTGTCAGTGGTTTGAGGCAGAGGAAGCTGGTTTGTGTGCATTTCTCAGAGCATGAAGGGTCTGCTCTCCCTCGGGGTCTGGGTCCAGAGACCTTCAGCACCTGCAGTCGTGGGTTTTGGGTTTTGCTAACAGAATTGGTGTCACAGCCTTGATTTCTCAGTGGTCTTTTGGAAATGGCATCTGCTAACTCGTGTTGTGGTAGGTGTTTAGGCAGAGCAGGTACTGTGCTGGCACGTGCAGCATTCGAGTGCTCAGTGGCACTGCAGTCCAGGAAAAAGAGGAGACTCCATTCTTTTGAGAAAAAGAAATAAACACATCCCTAGTGGCTGCTGCAGTGGGACCATCAGAACAACTGAGATTCCCATGCTAGCTGAGCCGGGGCGGGTCCAGGGCAGGCTGCACCGTGGGGGCAGCAGGAAGCCGGGGTTCTTGGCTCCTGCCCGGGGCTTTGCCCATCAGCCTCGGAGCCCACGGGGCCGATCTGGCACGGCCGGACCTGCGTGGCAGTGCCCACCACGGGCCGGGGCTGCACCAGCCTTCACCAGCCATGGCCACCCACCAACTGATTCTGGACGAGGCCTTGGTCTTGTCCTTCAAAATTAATGCTCATGCACACCTTATTAGGGAGTTACAGTACTGCTCCTTCCCATCTTTAAAAATTTCCCCTAAGAATGCCTAAGAACATAGCACGTGAAGAGCTGTGTCAGAGCAGGTGGGTTCCCTGAGCCCTTCCTCACTGTGAGAGGTGATGCTCTGTTCCCAGACCCAGTGAGGAACAGGCAGCACATAAAGGGTCAAATCCAGCTGCCTTTGGCTTTGCAGCAAACATATATACATTGAGATATTTATTTCTCAGAGAACGAGGAAACTAATATTCAACAAGGCTTCGGGAAAAAAGGGCTTCCAAGATGTTACAGATTTTGGAAATATTTGACAATGTTAACAGCATCAACTACTGACACAAAACCCTCTCTCCAGAAAATCTTTCACAGTTGTGCCAAGAAAAGCAGCTTCGATGGAACATTTTCATAAACTATCATCAGTTATGCAGCAGCAGCTTCACAAATCAGAAATGATATCTTCAGGCACTGCTGTCAAGTGTTATTCAAATAATACCAGCCTCACATTTGAATAACAGCAGACATTTTGAATTAATTAATCAGATGAGATAGTCTAGGCCTTTTCTCATTAGTCTCTGGGTCAGGCATGGAAAGATATATGCGTTGGTGATGATATACTTGTCTTTAATCGTGATTTATGAAGATTTAGGATTGTGTGTGATTTGTCAAAGGTTCTGGGAAAAGGCTGGTGCATATTTCATTACCTAATCTGAGATTGATTTCGTGATGCTGAGAGATAGAACCCTATTGTTGGGGGGGCTGGGGAGT
Organism: Climacteris rufus; assembly: GCA_013398175.1. Lineage (NCBI taxonomy): Eukaryota > Metazoa > Chordata > Aves > Passeriformes > Climacteridae > Climacteris > Climacteris rufus. Next base: position 231,328 of record VZRZ01000245.1, on the reverse strand, counting down.
GCAGGTAGACACGGCATCCCAGGGTTTTACTGGCTTATCTTTGTGACTGTCAAACAACGCTGTAAACTTTTACTGCCAGCAGTTAACAATTCCTGCTTTAATTATAGGCAAATTCTTCATTCCGTCCAAAGGGGAAGCTGCAGTAGATATTCAGTTAAAAAGCATAACAGACCTCATAGCTATGACCCAGTGTAAATCATGGACAAAGTTGGCAAATTTCATGGCTTGGTCATGGTGAAAATATAAAATTTCATGGTTTGTCACAGATTAATAGAAAAATCCTATTAAAACTGTGCAAATAACAGCACAACAAGTTAGGTGGAGCTCCCTACATGGCACCTTCCTGCTCACAGCATTTATTTTAGGTTAGAATCTCTGCAAATGACACAAGGCCCTTTGCAGACTTTTCTCTGCTGCACTGTTTTCTGCTCAGTTTAATTAGTAGTTGTTGTTTGGTTTGGACTGAATAATTATCATGTGATTGTTTTGAAGCATTATTTACATGAGAGAGCATGTGTGACATTGCTGCTGCCGTGAAAGGGGCCTGGGAAATGAAATATTTGAATACAAACGGTGTATTTTTTTAAAATCCTTGAGATGGCTCTATCTAATAACTCATCAGTAATCAGGGCTTTTGATATTGGAACAAGGACTGAGCCGTGCTGGGTCCTCGACCGCTGCAGCCAAGCGCTGCCCACGTCTCTTAGATCAGCAGACCGTGGCCAAGCCTTGAGTTCCCTGCAGATTGCTAATCACCTATTTCCTCATCTTTAATCAGAAAGTTCATGTTTTACTGTTCTTGGTACAATTTTGTAGCCCATCTATCACGGCCACAGGGCTCCGGCGATGCTCCGTGTCCGTGCAGCCCCATCTCCCACGACCATCAGCCCTCCTGTTCAGCCTCCAGGCTGAAGGCCAGGGTGGGGCTTTAATACCCAGGGTCTATACTGTTTTATTTTTTAGCATTTTGGTTGCATCCAGAATTTTGATCGGTGATTCAGGAATTTGGATTTAGGCCAAGATACTCCAAACACACTGAACTCTTCCACTCGATCTTCTAGAGGGAGCAGTTTGTGCTGAAGTGGCCAATTTCAGAAGAAAATGGCAGTTGTTCTATATTGGAATAATAATAAAAAAGAATCAAAGTCTCAGAATAAGGACTTTTAAGAATGACATCAAGATGATCATTGCTGATAACAGTCAGTAACAGCTTTGTATCCTAAATAGCCCAGAATTGCACAAAGGAAGCTTATTTAAAAAATGAGTTTGGTTTTTTTCATGTGAAACTTTTCTTTCCAAATAGAAAATTGAGGAACATGTTTTTAGGGGAAGGGTGCAATGATTCAATAATCACACAAATCTGAAATCTCAGCCTTTATGGGAGACAGAATGATGAGCTGGCAAAAAGGAAAAACTCCACAACGTGAAAAGTCAGTTCATGATTCCTACTTAACAAAAACACATCAATGAGTGTTGTTTATATCAAGTTTACAATTAACTTTTGTCGGGTCACCTGCATCAAGAGCTTCATCTGCAGTCTGACCAACTACCAGGTTCAGGGAGTAATTAAACAACAGCTAATCACAGAATCATTTAGGTTGGAAAAGCCCTCTGAGCCCACTGAGTCCAACCATTTCCCCAGCACTGCCACGGCTGCCACTAACCCATGTCCTCAGGTGCCACATACACATGGCTTCTAAATCCCTGAAGGGATGGGGACTCCACCACTGCCCTGGGAAGCCTGTGCCAGGGCTGGACAACCCCTTCTGTCAAGAAATATTTCCCAATATCCAACCTAAACACCCCGTGGCTCAACTTAAAGCTGCCTCCTCTTGACCTGTCACCTGGGAGAAGAGGCTGACCCCCACCTGCCTCCAGCCTCCTTCAGATAGCTACGGAGAGCAAGAAAATGCCCCCTGAGCTTCAGCCTTTTCCTCATCCTTTGTCACTGTGAGTCCCCCCACATCCACTGAAGGATGGAGATTCTCCTTAGCCCTCCTTTTGTTGCTAATGTATTTATAGAAACATTTGATTGCCTCTCTCAGCAGCAGCCAGCTGAAGTTCTAATTGGGCTTTGGCCCTTCTAAGTTTCTTGCAGCATAACCTCGTGGCAGTAGTTCTCCAGTGACAGTGGAGTAGTAATTTGTTTCTTTTCCCCATCATAGATAGGCATGAAATATAGAAGGAAAGAAAAAAAATTGTTTTGGATTATTGATTAGTGTTTTGCTAATAAGAAATTAAATTTATCGACCCCTGCCATTCTCTAGCTCTGCTTCCCCATGAGTTAGCTGGCAGCTGCAGGCGGGTTCAGCAGAGCCGTGGCTGGCCCAGGCTGGCAGCTGCTGCCTCGGGAGAAGGATGTTTAACCCTATTAGTCAGGTCATTTCGCTCTTTTTGTGGAGAGGTCAACAAAAAAGGATTCCTCTCTGAAGTCGACTTTCCCAGCTTTCTTTTTGAAAGTGAGCAAAGTGCACCAGCTTCTGACCATGGTCCAGTGCCCAGATGTTGTGTGAAGGTGGGAGCTGCTGCCAGGTGCCGAGGTGCTGTAGGGATCAATATTGGGTGCAAACTCTATCATAGTTTGGTTAATAGAAGTTACATAGACACAGCTGGGAGGGGGAACTTGGCACATCAGCTCCTGGGGGAAGCTCAGGGAGGGACCCAGGACTCCAGGGGCGGGAAGGGATATCCATGGAGCCGAGTGCCCCCAGCCAGGTCCCAGTGCCTCACCCCTCTCTTCTGCCCCAGTGGGCTGTAGCTCCAGCCCTGCCCACGTGCTGGGCACACTCCTGCAGCCAGCACAGCCCCTTCCCCGGAGCAGCGAGGTGGGCGTGGGTCTGGGACACCACATCCAGAGCATGGTGCAGAGTGAGGCTGATTGAGGAAATTCCTTGAGTTTTCCAGCGTTGCCAGTCAGAGCAAAGCATTTGATGTGTAGGAATCACTGAATACCGAGCCTGTGGGTTGTGTGGCCTTTGGGAAGATGATAGCTGGGTCCCTGCATGACTGTTGGCTCTGCTTACGGTGCTTTCCCACACTGCAGAGTGCAGAGTGCAGTGCAGTTGCAGTACAAACATATACTTCTGTATATTAAGCATGTGCATTAATATATTATTATTACTTGGACTAATAACAAATAGTAGTCAGTCAGTGAGATAAAAAAGGACAGAGTTCAATAGTAATTCGCAGACAGCTTAGCAATTACCCAGACAGCTTGCAGTCAGAAAAGCTGCTCAAATCTAGGATTACGAACTACACCGATGGCAGCTCTGCTGGGTGGGGTTTCACAGGATGATGTTTGCACATAGCTGTGGGACTTGGTTCCAGTACTCCTCCTGGGGAACCTCTCCATTACAAGCCAGAATCAACAACCGTTAAAAACCCTCCAGAAGCCAGGAGGTTGGTTTCTAGAATCAGTCAAAATTATTTTCAAGTATTTATTTTCTGTATCAGAAAGATGTCTGTGCTTGCAAGGATCTTGGAGGTTTTCATCCTTAATGACATAAATCCCACATTCATTTTTGTGACAATAATCAGCATCAAGCCACATGTGTGGCAACACAGATTTTGTCGTTTTGTTTCTAGAATCAGTGTGTTTCCTTGCTTCACGAGTGAAGGTGCCTTCTCTCCTCATTGCCTTGGCCAGTTTCATTGATTCCTGTTGTGTTTTCTGTATCCAGCACCCTGCCCTGGTGGGAGAGAGCTGCCCTGTGCCAGCAGAAAGCCAAGGGAGCATTTAAGTCCCATGTAAGCCTTGAGTCACAATCTAAGAACTTGTTTAGGGGTGGGGTCAGCAGGGCTGGCAGCACCGTGCAGCAGCTCCGGGGTCACGGGGGTGCAGCAGACCTGGGGCTCGGGGCGCTCACCCACTGCTTGTGCTCCATGGCACCAGCCTGGGAGAGGAGAGACTTCAGATACAAACTTTGGGTGTGAAGCAGTGCAATGTCAAAGGAGTGCTGTTGGATTTTTAGGGCAGTACATGAATTTTTTATGGGCCGCATTAAGTTCTGCTCCTCCAGCGGGCGTTGGAGCCACCTCGTCACTCGGCGCCGGAGGGGAGCGCCGGTTCAGACGCAGGAGGGGCAGCTGCTAAGAGATTTCCATCTCAGCAGTCTCTTGTGCCAATAGGATTGTGATTTGGGAATATAACAAGGCTTTGGGGACTAAAGTTAATAAATAACTGGTGTATTTCCTTTCCCTTTCCCTGTGCCTGGCCCCACTGCCTTCTCAACCCGAGCAGTTATCAGTCCCCGGGTTGATGCATTTGACATAAACTCATACATTCTTTAAGCACAAAGCCTTCACCACAAATTTTGCTTCTAAAAGACTGTTGAATGGAAAAAGGGTCACTTGGGTGGTTGAGTGACTGCCCTAGGATGCTGGCAGTAAGTGCTGTGTTTGCGGTGCTGGATTTGATCCCCCTGGTCAGGGGGAGCCAGTGGGGACAAAATACCCTCTGTCTGCAGGGCTGACCCTGGACACAGCCACAGTGTTGTAGGGGTGTGGCTGAGGAAGCATCTTGGGAATTAATTCAGATTCTTTAGTTAAAATCATAGTTGAAAGATAAGTAATTTTCAGTCATTCCTGTTGTACCTGGTCCTGACTAGTCATAGAATTGTTTAGATTGGAAAAGACCCAAAAGAGGCTGTGATTTTTGTATCAATACCTCCTCACTGGACCTCAGTAGGAAGACTGCTAGACAAGGGTGTTTGTAAATGACCTAAAAGCACAGCTCATTAATCTGACGTTTGTAGCTGATAAGAAAGTTATGGGCAGCATGGAGTTTCATTCACAGATTTCAGACTACTTCCCAGCAGTCTCAAGGAATATGTAATACAAATTTGTCAAATACCAGGGGCTCCTGGGAACAGCCTGTGACCCCCACTCAGGGCTGCCTGTCTTTGTGATGAACACAATATTGTCTGCTCCATCGGGGTGTCCACTGGTTTATAGTTTATTTTTATCATGTCCCAATATCAAGATGGACTTCTTTCTCCCAGAAGAGGGACTGGGACATGGCACAAAAGATGTGTCTTGGAATTATCTCCATGAATTCACACCTCCTTGCAGACCTTGCATTTCAGCCTCTCTTTAGCTTGCATTGCAGTTTCTCTGTCCTCATCCCATTCCATAGGTATGAAAGATGGAGTTTAGCTGTGATGCCATAGTAACTATATCACAGTTCAGAAATTGTAATGGTTTAAATCTTCAAACTTATATAACAAAGTTAATGGGAGGCTATCAGAAGTGTACGTGCCACTATTTGTTTAGAAATGGTTTTAAATTTAGGTTGAAGTTTGCAAGCCAATAGTCTGTTCTTAGGAATTACAGACCTGCCCCACAGGGAGTGAGAACACAGCTGTCCATGTGCTCTGCTCCAGAAAAAGTATGGCTGGCAAGGGACAAAGCTTGCTGTGTCCCTGTGAGCCTGCTTCCTGAGCCTCGGTCTGTGGCTGGAAATGACATCCCGAAACATTTGTGTTTGTTTGGGTGAATCCAGCAGGAATCCATAATCTTCCTCCTTAGCCATCAAGAGGTGCAGACCCGGCAGAGGACCAAGAAAGGGAAGGAAGGGCTGTGCTGTGTCCCTTGGACTTCTCCCCCTCCACCAGGGCGAGTCTGATTCACACTGGGTGCTTCAGCTGAGCAGACTCCTTTCTGCAGAGCGGTGCTGGCCATGGATCTGCTCTTTCCCAACCCGTGTCTCCACCTTGCCCACAGAGCTGTGTTCGTGCTCCCTGAGAGGCAGCTCTGGAGTTTCTGAGCAGTGGGACGGGCAGGCTGTGGTGGTGGTGAGTGGCTGCCAGCTGCACTCCCCGTGCCACAGGGCACACGCCCGTTCCAGTTGTGCGCTGCAGCGACGCAGCGTCGTGTCCAGAGGGACAGCAGAGCCACGTCCCCTGCCTGGTGCCACAGAGTCCATCAGTGCAGCACTGACATTTTGTTGTCCTGAGGGACAGAAGCTGGAAGTGTTCTTGAAAGTGCAGCCTCCAGCACCAGGCTGTGATGGAGGTGAGGCACCTCTGCCCTCCACACGCCTGCCCGCTGTGGGTGGCAGAGCCTGCCAGCAGCTGCACTGCCTCCTCCTCTGTTCTTCTGTGTGCAAGCAGAGCATCCCCTGGGCCGATCTCCCTGCCCTTCCCAGCCCCTGTCATATGCAGGAATTGCACCACTGCAATGGGAGGAGAGGGGCTGGCAGGGCTGCCGTGGGTTGGAGACTCTGCCAGCTCCCCATGGCCATGGATTTGAGCTGTTGAGTGTCCATATGTGGAAGGAGCCCCATGCAGTGCTGTGGGGCTCTCCCTGCACTGTGCACATGGGGCTGATGGCCAGTGGCACCACAGCCGTGGGCCTTCCCTGCTCCAGGCACAGTGCCCCCGTCCCCACGGCGTGGAGACAGGTGGTGTCTTCACTGGCGCTGCTCTGGCACTGTCACAGGTTAGCTCCTGCGTGCCAGGAGAAAAAGAGGATGTCTGGTTATTCCTGGAGAAGGCAACATGTAGTTTTTGTAGGATAATGCTGAGGTACTTGCACTGTGTTAAAAAAAATTAATATACTTGTATTGCTACTGGAATTGGAGCCTGATTAGGATTGTTCCAGTACCGTAGTTTTAGCTTTTAATTACTTACTACATTACACAGTATCTACCAGTGCTAATAGAGTACAGAACTGTCATAGCTTTTGTTTTAAAGTACAGGACTGTGTGGTGCTTAATTGTGGAACAGTGTTGTTCAATTACATCTGAAAGTGTTTAATAAAGTATGGCACAGAAACGCAAATCGGAGTGGCATGTGTTAATTGGTGTCCGCGTCATTGACTCCATTTGGTTACGGCGATCGCTGGGAGATGAGGACTGAGTGGCAGGTTGCCCAAGTGGAGGCTTCAGCCCTAACTCTTATCTGTACCACTGGCGCATGCCTGTGCTCTCCCACATTTGCACAGATTTTCACACCATTCACACACATGGTGCTGTTACGAAGCATTGGTGGTGCTGTCCCCTGCCCTGCTCTGGGGCTGCTGCTCCCCACTCTTGGCTGGCAGAGCACCACGGCTGTGGCATCAGGAGCTCTGGACACAACCCACAGAGCTGGTCCTTTCTTTGAAGAACAGCTCAGGACTCCCTGAGCAAGCTCTCCTGCACCAGGAGCTGCACAGTGCCGGGACTGCCCCGCGGCTCCCCCAGAGCGGCTCTGCTGTCTGGAGCCAATGCCCACACACAAACAAAGTGGTACTTACAGTTATTTCCTGAGTGGTGGTATTTTTCATATCAATGTTCTCCTTTTTACCCCATTTCACTGAAATATTCTCTGGAAGTATTTCGTCTGGAATAAACATTTCAGCACATCAGGTTTGTTCCATAAGGGTTGATTGTCAAATTACAGCCTTCCTTCCAGCGAGCGCTGCGCTTTGGTATGGGATCAAATTGCATTAGGTATTTTTCCTCCAGTAGAAACACAGAATAATAGTGATATCTTTGTTGTATCATATTTCTGAATGAAAAATAATCACAAACAGATTTTCACGCGGCGTTGCTGCGGAGCAGGAATGCTTTTCTTGCCAGCCGGCCTCTCAAGGTGGTGCTGGGCTGACCTGGTGGGTTTGGCTGGCGTCCCCTGCACAATTCAGTGTCCCTTGATGTGCTCACCACACACACTTTCTACATTTTCTTGCCTGTGGCCCTCGAAGCCACCTAGCATGCAGGTCATGTGCCCTTAATTTTCATTATGAATGGAGAGTAAAACGTGAAGGTTATTGCCTGGCAGTACAAATGCACTGGGTTTTTTTATTTAGAAGCTCTATTAGAAGTGTCAGGAGTCCCATAACAAAGCCGGGCAAATATCCGCAGAGACACCTTGTTGAGAAAGGCAACTTGGTTCTAAAAGGTTTGAATATGAATGTGGTTGTTTCTAATCAAGCAGTCCTTGAAAAGAATTCCCCACTAGTACTTACCTCTTTCTTTTTTTTTTTTTACCTTTTTCCTTGTAATCTGTCTGTTTTTCTCCTCAGAAAATGCTCCTTGTGCCAGCCTGCAATGAGCGAGAGGGAGGCACAGACAGAAGGGGACAGTGTGGCTGGGGGGAAAACCTCACATCTAAATATCTGCACATCCAGAAGTGTAGCTCAGGACTCAGGATGGATATGGTCAGAAAACTGCTGCCTTTTGGAAGTGAGCAGCCTGGGAAAAGTGGGCCAGTTTGGGGCTTTGGGGACTGCAGCACAGGCACCTGCTGGGGGGACACAGCTGTCTTGGACAAGCCCAAATCCTTTAATCTAGGGCAAGAAAATGGATATATTTTGGACTTTGTCCATTCCTTGGACAAGTGCATCTGGACATGTGGGACTTGTGGACTGGTGCTGCTGTCTGCAGTGGATGCTCCCTTCACCCTAAGCAGCAGCCCCAGGGATCCCCAGCAGCAGCACGGTGTCCCCATCCCCGCGGGAACGCTGCTGCTGAGCGGGAACACACCCATGTTTGAGCCAAACAGCAGATGAAAAATTAAGTTCTAAACACTTTCCCTTTCCCCAAGTCAGGGTATTTATTCCAGTTTAGCAGTGACCATTGTGGCTGTGGTAACCTGCAAAGTTTGGGACCAGGTGAGGATGGGGACACCCCCCGGGAGCTGCCGTGTCCCATTGGCCACGTTGTGGCAGTTCCTGAAATTTGCCCAAGCTCATGTTCCAGTGGCTCCACGTGAATGACGTGACCATGCCGTGACAGCGGGGGTGGCCTGGGCCTCGGTGGGCGAGGGCAGGGTCCCTCTGGAGGGGCACCAGGTGTCCCAACAGAACTGTCCCCTGCCTGTCCTGCCGGCCTCCCGTGGGGCTGGGGCACTGTCCCCTGGCCGTGCCCCCAGGGTGCATCTTGGCTCCCTGTAAGTGCCTTCAGCGCACTTACAAAATCTCCCTTGTTTTTCTTTTTTTTATAAATTGTCAGTGTTTTTTCCCTCTACGAACCTGTAGCATCTGGCAGCAGGAAAGTACAGTAGGACTTGCTGGCACTGTGGTGCAGAGCCTCGAAGAATTCCGTATTGTGACAACACATCAAAATAAATTGCTGTCAACAGACCAAAACACCAAGTGCTGTGATTCTGTCTGACGTGTGAAGACTCAGACAGGCTGTCTTGACAAGTTGTGGTGGAGCACCTGCAATTGGCAGAAGACAGTGATATAAATCTGATTTGCCTGATATGCAGCACCTAGATATCGTTAATGTTGGTGACAATAACTCTGCATAACATTCCCCAGACATAGATCTGATTTTTTGTCTATTACTTGTGTTGTTTTTTGTCACTCTCTGATCCTGGCTCTGCTTCCCTTCCCTGCTCAGGGTCTGCCTAGGAATTGCTTGGAATAATAAACCTTGTTAAAAAAGGTAATACCAAATTAAGGTTTAGTTCAGCCTGTTCTTGAGCAGGAAAAGGCAGTGCTTGGCCCAGCTGCTCAAGGCAAAAGATACACCATGAAATTTTATTTTACACTAATCATAAAAATAATCACGGTGGAAGTTGTATTAATTCCCTCACTCGCAGCCCAAACATTGAAAATAGCAGGTTCAACACCAGGAGCTGCAGTAAATCTTGTCTGAAATGTCTGTAGTTTTAAACTCCTGGAAGAGGAGCGGGATCGTTGAATAGGTGGTTAATTTTTACCTTTCATTATCAATAAATGGTAATTCTTTACAGTAGCAGGATATATCACAGCTGGTTTATGAACGTGTGAGACGTACCTTGGCTCTGGAGTTTAATTACTGGGAGTTAACGCTGTCGCCTGTGCATCAACCCTCCCTCACCAGCACCGGTGGGATGGGTTTCATCTGGCAGGGGCAGGTACGAGAACACAACAGCCCACGTGAACTGCAATTCCTCCCTGTCGCCGTGCCCTGTGTGTTTCAGTCCTGGGGTTTGAGATGTTTTTGCATGAGGCAGTCTTCAATGATCCTGTTTTGCCGGTGGCTCTTGGCTTTGGGGCTGGAGCCAGCCCTGGAGCCCCAGTCTGGGCTGGGGCCGCGTGTGGCCGGTGACCAGGACGGGTCCTGGCCCGGAGCCGCTGTCCCGCCCGGGGTGGTCGCTCCGGGGCAGCCGTGGGGCTGCGGCCACTGACTGGCGCTGCTGTGGGGGCTGCAGTGCTCCTGGTCTCAGGGTTTGTTCTTGCCACACGTTCAGCAACTCCTTTGGCAGCAGACTTGGGCGATGTCACTGTCCGGTCCGAGGGGCTGCAAGAGCAGAAAAGAGGTTTTTGAAATTACCATTCATTCTTGTCTGTATTGTTATTTTATCCCTTAAAGGCTGCTAATGAGAAATAGAGCCTCATTATGATTTTAAGGATGAGAGAGGAAGGCTTTTAATTAATGATATGTAAATGGTCTTGAATTGATTATGTTAGAATATCAAGAGAGATGGGTAGAAGCTGTGGTGTAATATATTTTAATTAAGAATTAATTAAAAATGATGGCAATTTCATAAAGCCTCACAGAAAATAGTGGAATTTACTTTCTGTCAGGAGTAAATTAGCCAGTGATTAAATAAAGGGCCTGCATTAATAGTGGAGTTATTTTTAAACTGTGCTATGAAGAATTGTGTAATTTTCCCTAAATAAGTAAAATAAAAATGTAATGTTTGCAAACAAGTTTTGGAAATGAGGAAAGAATGCAAACTTAGTTTTCTGCCCTCCTTTTGCTGCGATCCTTTGGAGCAGTGGCTTGAAGGGGTTATAAAGAGGGTGTAACCTGTGGTTTGGGCAGGCAGGGCCCGGCCCTGGGGTCACTGTGCTGCGGGGGCTCGGTGGGGATGGTGGGAGGCACCTGTCTGGGGGTACCTGGGGGTCGGAGCCCCCAGAGCTGCTCCTGCTTCTGCCCAGCACCCCTGGCCTCCAGCATCCCCACTGTGGAGCCTCCTGCACTGCACACACTCACGTCTCTCTGTATCTATTGCTGGGAGTGCTCGGGCTGGAGCGTGGGAGACACTTTCTGTTGTTCCTGTGCTGTGGGACCATCCAGTGCTTCTCCTGGCTGGGGCTGTGCCATTCCCAGCCAGCAGGCAGAGCCCACCCTGCACCGTCACCCTTGGTTGAGAGCGGACCCTGTGGGGCACTGGGGTGGCACTGCATCCTCCAGCGGCCAAGAAGGACAGCAGGTGCCAGGGCTGTCCCTTCGGGGTGAGCAGGGAGGTGTCCCCTCACCCTCCCTCTTCCAACACCGCTGGGAAGCCTCACCTGGGCTTTCCTGCCCCCAGCACCACCCCTGGCTGGGGAATCCGCCCACCCTCACCCTGTGTAGTGGCACAGTGGGGCTGGCACAATGGGGACGGCTGCTCTGCTGTGGGGGAAGCGTGGGGGGAGCCCTGTCCCTCGCCCCCTCCGTGGGCAGGTGGTGGGGTGGCCGCTCTTGTGGCGCCTGGGCGAGGGAAGGTCAGCAGCAGGAGGGTTTGCCAGGTGTGTGTCCCGTCCCCAGGGCACATCTCGAGGGGATGGGGAGCCGTGCACCGGTGCACACCTGGGGAACAAACCAGGCTGCTGGCAAAAATCCTGCAGGGCTTTCTGTGGGTCTGGGAAGGCCCCAGGCTGGGCAGTGCTCCCGTGCTGGTGTGTTCCACGAGTTCCATGGCCTGGCACATGCTCTGCTGTAAATGGGCTTTATGCACTTGTTTAGGCTGCTGCTCACTAAAGAGCATTGCCATGGCAACTGCTCCGTCACATGCTGTACACTCATGCTGTCGCCGAGATAAAGAGCACATTTTAAAGCAGCATATTCTTAATGTCGATGTCCTAAAATGCAATTTTTGATGATTATTATTATTTTTCTGGGAGAATATTTGTGATAAGCGACCATGTCTCCTCAGTGTCTCTTAACTCCTTTTACTACTACTCTGCTGGTGGAGAACCGTGTGCCTGCGGTAATTTCATCTTCTTTTGTAGATTTCCACATCCAGATCATGAAATATTTGTTAGTTCAAGTCACAGTGTGGGGCCTCCTGTCAGTGGGACGCGGGTGGTTTTGCGGCGCTCAGCAGAGCTGGGCTCGGTGCTGCTTGCAGAGCAGCCGTGACCCCGCGGCTGCGCCTCTCCCGTGCCCCGCAGGACAGCGGGGCCCTGCAGCTGGCACGGCCGGGCTCCCGGGGCGAGGAGCCGTGTCCCCTGGCATGTGCCCTCCTGCGCTGCCCGGGACATGGGGAGCTGCCGATCGCTGTCCCCCCAGCGCCCGCCACACGAGCCCCCGCCACAGGACGGGCACGGCAGCAGGGTTGGCTCTCAGGGCGATGCTGCTGCGGCTGCCCTGCTGCCAGCCCGGCCACCGGCGGCTCAGGGAGTGCAGGGCACCCACCACCGCCAGGAGCTTGTCACAGGCTGGGGAGTTATTTTCAAAAATATTTGGGAAAAGTTCTTCCCGACTTGCTGCCCAGGCCTGCGGGAGAGGAGAGCAGGGGCAGCAAGGCTGCGAGGTGGTTGTTAAATTGAGTCAAAGCCCCTTGGACACATTCCCTGTGCAGCACCACATCCCATCCTCTTGCTAACTGCTCCTTGGAGCCTCTCAGCCTCTCTGCCCCGCTGGCCCTGCTGCCAGGCCATCCCACACCAAAGGTTTTCTGCAGAAAAAAGGCTCCCGATGCAGCCTCCGAAGGCGTGTCCTCCTTGCATTTACATCCTGTCTCTTTGAAGCCCCAGTCTTCACTCCTTCAGTATTTTGCTGAGAACGAGAGGCATATGGACAGTTCTTGGAAGATGCTGCTCCATAATCTGGTTGCACAGGGCAGGGATGGAAGGAGTGTATTTCTAAGAATTTTTTTTCTGTAAGCAACTTTTGTGTGACTATAACCAGAATGTGTGTGTGAGCTCGGTCCCTGCGGTCAGCTGGGGCAGGGCTCTAGCCGTGCTGGCAGGTAGGACTGGGCAGGCCTGTTGTCCCGTGGCACACCCGTCGCTGGGAATATTAATTTGTTCCCTACAGTTATTAACTCAGCAAACCCATCCCTGTGCACAAGGGCACCAGAACGAAGGAGAGGAAGGGGCACTTTTTGTGCAGAGGCCTTTGGTCAGATGGCTTATCAGAGCTGGGGGAGTGATCCAGGGACTGGAAGCTACCTTAGAATTAACTTCATTGGATTTTAGATCAGGACTTGTTTCCTCTGAAAAAAACATGCATATCATCCCCACTGTGTATCTCATCATAATCCTCCTCCTCGTCTTCCGAAAGCAGTGAAAGGTACAGAACAGCAGCAGTGCTCCCAGAATAGTGGAAATTTTCTGTGGGATTTCATAGTTTGTCATATGTGTGGGCACCTGCCAGGCCCCCGTGCTCCGTGGCCCGCTCCCCCGCTCCGCGTGTGACGTCCTGACAGGGGGGCTTGGTTGCAAACCATCCCTTGTTCTCAGCTACAAAGCCTGGAAGAATTAACATTCCTCGCAATTACCCAACCATCTTAATTGCTTGCCCGATATTCTGTCTCACTATTAGCTGCCCAAATCATGTTGGGATTTTCCAGACACAACTTCTGACCAATCTGTTAGCCAGGCCACTGAAAAGGAAGTAGAAAATCGGAGCTGCAGTGCGTCAGGTAATATTCAAGCTAAGCCTGGAAGTGCTGGCAGCTCCTTGTGTGCAGTGCCAAAGGGATGAGCAGGGCTGGGGAGGCGATGCCATGGTGGCAGCATTGGCACACACCGTGCGTGTGCACGTGTGCTCCAGGAGCAGCCCAAGCTCCAGCTGCAGCTCTGCTGAAGCCCCAGCCCTGCCCTGGGTGCCCGGGGTGTGGGGAGCAGGGTGGGAACAGGGAGTGCAGCCACAGTCACCGTCCCTCCAGCAGCACCTGGCCCTGGGGAGCAGCGCTGCCTGTGCAGCCAGGCTGTTCACACCAGGATGCTCCTGCACATTAACATGCCGGGCGTGAGATATCTGTATCATCTCGCTCCCATCCTGCCTTACTGACTGCAGGAAAAGGCCATTTTTTATCAGTTTCTGCTTTAGTGAAGCAAAAGGTCCTTTGGTTCCTATCCACTGTCTCGAAATGCAGAGTGTGTCATTGAAGAAAACTCACAGGTCAATCAAATGCCCCTGAAACTTTCTTTCCCAGCCAGGATATCTCCGTCCTTCTGGCTGCAGGAGTTGGAACAAAAGCCCAGCCTGGCTCTGGGTGGTTTATGTTGTACCACAAATGGCCAATAAAGGTTTGTCATACCCGGAGCCCAGTAAGCAGCAGGACATGGGCCATAGTTTATAGCTCTCATGCTATCTGGTGCCATTCATTAGCAGTTCCATGATAGTAATGAAATTTACAGGTTGACCGTTTAAATGCAAGTTAGAAATAATTTTGATAATCCAAGTATCAGATCCTGGTCAGTCTGCCTTTTCCCCCCCCAATCAATATATTGACTGACATGAGGGCCAACACCCCCGATTAGGCAATAGTTTACTCATCATAAGGTTATTAATCACAGGGGCTTTGACCCCAGTGCAGGGGCGATGGATGGAGGGGTTTGGGTGGCAAGGGAGCACAGCAGCGGTGCTGTGGCATCATCCCTGCCAGTGCTTCTATTCAGTGTGCCCTGAACCCTCGGTGTGATAGGGGAGATCCGCAGCACAGGTCTCCCTCAGTCTTTGTTCGGGGATGAGCACACGCCTGCTCTCGGCAGCGATGGTGATCAATGAGCGGCGCCTGGAATCACCCGGCGTGGAGGGAGCGAGCCGCGGGGCCATCCCCTGAGAGCGGCGATTGCAGCGCCGTGCTTCGGAGTGAGCGAGCAGGGAGACAGACAGGTTGTTTGAGAAAATTCCCTTTAGACCAAACACTGATGCTGAGCTGAGCTACAAACGCTTCTGCTGTACGAAGTGCAACTTTATCAGTGTTCTGGGTTAAATGCTGCTCCTGGAATGCACCGCGTGCTCTGCCTGCTGGCTCCTCCGGCCGCATCCTCCAGCAGCTTGTCAGCATCAATTGTGCAGCGAGTCTGACTCTTATTGCACTAATTAATTACTTAATTTTTTCAATGCACATTTTTATTTTTATGTGAAATGTCTGCTTGTTAGTGCCCCAGAAGGGATGAGTGTGTCGGCAGGGAGGTGCAGGGGACAGGACCCTGCGGGGTGGCGGTGGCCGTGTTTCCCAGGGCACGCTGTGCTCTGCTGCCTGCAGGATGCCACTGTCCGTGCCACAGTGGACATGGGGCACTGCTGGAGACGTGGGGTTTCCAGTGATTCAGTGTGACTTTAATGGATTTTACAATCGTGTGCAAGTCCTTCCGCTTTACAACGACCTTGTCACAGTTTGCTCCAGTATCAGATGCAAATCCAGTACCAGTTCATGCCTTCCATGGAAAATGCAGTATTTTAGAGCCATTTACTTCAGGAATTAGGGGATATCTAATTAAATGTTTGCCACGTGCAGCGTGCAAGTTTTGGTGTAATGATATAAAAAATGTGAAATGTTAATATAAGGTTAATTTTGACCAATTCAACAGCTTGCTTTTAAGTTTCCCATTGACAGCCAAACTGCAGGGTTTAGTGCTAAGCTCCACATTGCAGCTTATCTCTCCTTAATTAAAATTAAAATGTGAGCAACAACACAGAGATATTTTGTAACATCCTGGAAGAGGAGAAACAGAAGCTCGAGTGATGGTTGTTTAATAAGATTATAATTGGAGAGTTAAAGCCTTGTGATCTATGTGAAGACTGGTTTGGTGCTGGTGCGGCTCCGTGGCAGGCGAGCCCCAGGTGCCTGGCCAAGCATCCCTCGCCGACATCTGGAACCAGTTGCAATACATCACTGTCAAAACTGCTTTCTATACGTATCTGCATTTACACATTAGTTACTCACGCAGCACTCATCAAAAAAGCTGAACAATCTTGACACGGTGTCCCTGGTGGAACGGCAAAGGTGAACCGAAGTTGGGAGGCAGTGTCTCGCGTCACTGTCTGCTGAGCTTTTACAACAGGAAGCCTGATTAAAACTGAAAGGAAAAATTTATCGTCAGCTTCTGCTTTGTATCATTTTTACCTACAAAAAGAGTATTTTGTTTCATACAAAGCAGTTTATAATGGGGCTGGAGATGCTCTTCACTTTCATCACTATCTTCACTGCAGTGGTGCTTTGCTGGGCCGGTCATTGCGCAGGGCTTTGGACAGGCTTCGGCTGTCCAATTATCCACAGAATTTCCTCTTTCCTGCCCAGTTCTTGCTCTGAATTACAGAATCCATTCGTGGTTCATTCGGGTTTGTTGCACAGGGATTGATGGAACACGGACCGAGTAAATCCAGGCAGGGTGTTGGTGTTACTGAGGGGTGTGTGTTCCCTTGCAGTGCTTGTGTCTGCCGGCGGGCTGGGGGCTGCAGAGCAGGAAAGAAAATAACTGAGAACTTCTTTGGGATTTCAGGGATTAGAAATTAATTAGGAGTTAAAAGTAAACGTGTTGAGGAATGGAGCTCCAAGGAATGGAGCTCTCCAGACGTGTCCTTTAGAATGGGAACTAACAGCTTGGTGAAACAGGAGGTTTCACTTGGTGCAAGGTTCAAGGGGAGGCAGTGCAGAGTGGGGTGTTTATTTTCTCCATCAAAAATGCCACATGTGCCCTTGCAATGAGAGCTCTGTCTGAGTGTGCCAGGGCAGCCCAGCGGCGAGTGCTGCTGTGTCCCTTCCGTGTGCCTCATCCAAGGAGCTCAGGGGTGGCTCCTGCACACCAGGTGGGTGAAGAGTAAATGGAGCATGGAGTTCCTTAGTTTAGTTCTTTTCTCTCTGAAGAGTGGAAAAGGATCCTGGAATATGAGAAGCAGAACTCATTTTTCAGAGTTGCCTCGGCTGTGGCATTGATGCCACATGATGCTTCATGACTTGCTGTTTTCATTAGACACGTCCAGAACTCTGCAGATGGCGATGAAGTGTCTCTCTAACTCATGGTTACTCCAGTAACCAGACAAACAAGAAATATTGCAAAGGTTGGGAACTGGAGGTGCTTTATCTTTACTGATTTTGCCTGTTTGGGTATTTGTAACATTTCTGAGTGGTGTTTTTGGCAAACTCGTAACCGCTGCAGGGAGAAGCCCAGGAGATTCCGTGGGGCATCCAGCCCTGTTTAAGCTGATAATGAGGAAAGCCCAAATGCTGCGTGGGAAGGTGCAGGCGGCCACGGCGCTGCCGGGCGCGCTGTGCAGCGCGGGTGACGGCCCCTGGCCACCCACTGCCAGCTGTGCAGAGCCAGAGGGACAGGCCATCCCAGCGCTCAAAACGGAGCCAGGACAGACCCCCCTCTGCTCATCATGACTTCTGTTGGGGCTGATAATTTCTCCTCAGGATGTTGACAAAAATGGCATTATCTGGGTTCTACAGATGGGCAGAATGTGATCTAATCAAAGTTCATTTTAAAGAAAACAAAAATAGTACTTGGATTGACTTTACTCAGCCACTTGTCTCAGCTTTGCACTCTGGTACCACAAGCTTTGCTGAAAGCAAACAAAATCAGGGCCCAACGAGCCCAGATTGGAATTCCAAACAATAGCAATTCTGAATCAATCTGATTTCCTCCAGGCTTTACCTTCAGTGTAAGACCTGACTTTGCAGGATTGGGACAAAACGTGAGTGATGCATGAAATGAAAATTTCCTGCCTGGTGTGTAGAATAAAAACAGCCCAAGGCGTGAGGCTGCTGCAGCACGTGGCTCCCACGCGGCTCACACGCAGCTCTCGCGCAGCCAGAGGAGTGAGCCAGGCTCAGGCATCTGCCTGCAGAAACCATCCTGTCGTGGAAAAGTTCTAGGTTGCTTTTTACCTCCTTTGGGACTTTTGGAGCAGCTCATTGATTAGACTGACTTTATCACCTTATCTCCATGAAGAATGGTTGGGGGAGGTGACGTTAGGGTGGCAGGACAGCCTTCACAGCCCCTGTCCTGCCTTAGTGACAGAGCTGGGGTGTCCCACGGCCATCAGGGAGGACGTCAGCCCACGTGGGACTGGCAGAGAACCAGGCAATGGCCTCGGTGCTGTGTGGCACATGCTCCCATGGGCAGCACGGACCTGCAAACAGCCATAGACACTCACCTTCTCCCTCCTTCTGGCAAGGAGAAGTGAAAAGCTTCCAGGAACTTGCTTTTAGGTGGGAATTCAATTAGTTGGATAAAATATACTTCTTGGCTAAAAATCCATGTGAACTCATTATTGCCACAAACAGGGTTAAAAAAAGCAACCCAAGGCATATGGATCTCTGATCACCCAGAGGCCGGCAGGCTCCAGCGCTGTGTCTGCTGGTGATGAGCAGCAGATGCTGAAGGAACAGGTCACAGGTCAGCTGTGCTGCACTGCCCAAGGCCGAGCAGGGTGTCCCGAGTGGGGGGTCACCTCGGCAGGGTCACAGGGCACTGCACAGGTTCTGATGGGCCCTTCTGCTGCCCCCAGTCCCAGTGTGTGCACAGCCTCCCCCCTGGCCCCCCCAGCTTCTGCCCCTTCCAGTGTGACACACAGAGAGCAAGTCAGAGTGCTGATCCAGATGTGGCCACCTCTGGCTCTGCTGGCAGTGGCAAGCCCACCCTGCCGAGGAGGATGCTCTGATGGCCCTGGCACCCCAGGGCTGGGAGAGCCCCACAGGCACCAGTGCCCCTTGAGCAGGAACCCGCTGCCCCACACAGCCTCAGTGCTAAGTTTTATTATGAATTAAGAGTAAAACTCCTTCTCTGCCACAGAAAAAAACTACCTCCATTTTTCAGAGAGCCTCTGTTTATATAGTTTATGGGAGAAGAGGGCTCTTAATATTTCAGTGTCATGACCATAAAATGAAAAGGTTACTGCTTGCTGCAAAGGCTTGCTTGGATCCAGCACCAATTAATTTTCAATCTGAAATATATGTCTCCTGGCCGTCTCACAACAGCCGGGAGCGGGAGGTTCCTCTTTAACACATTTGAGCCACAAACCCGGTTAAAGGATTAGCCAGCTTTTTCCATGCTGTTTTGTTCGCCCCCATTGGGGATTCCCATTATCCTTGATAGACTGTTAGCCCTGACAGTGGGATATGACAGTGTGAGTTTTCCTCCTCCTCGGCGCGGTGGCCACAAAAGGCTGCTCGGACCTCGGCTTTCATTTCCATTACGGGTACAGCGGCAGCATATGCTAAAGGCAGCATCACTGTGCCGAGCTGCTCCTGCAGAATTATCTGCAATGGTTTAATTTCTCTGTTCGGCAGCCCCGGAGCTGGGCAGAGCTGCCAGCCTGCCCTCCCCTGCTCCGGGTGCCGTCCGGGGGCACAGTAAGGGTTGGAGCTGTACCAGAGCATTGCAAACACACGCTGACTTTGTGGAGGGTGGATGAGCTTCTCTTTATCTTTATTTATTAATAAAAGACGGAATGCCTTGGGAAACAAAAGGTTTTAATGGCTGGTGCTTGGTATCCTTGACAACAATCCCCAAAGAATATTACATTAGGGCACCAGAGAACTTTTAAAAATAAGTAATGGAATTCCGTCTCTGTTATGCTTTTAGTAGTCATTTCGGCCATGGTGCAGCGAGGTCATAAGCTGAGCTCAGTGAAGGGAGCCAGAACACGAAATGATGCTGAGAGAACGTCTGGGAGATGAGAGGTACAGAATTACAAGCGAAAGTGCAGGCCTGCTGAGGCAATTACAGCTTAATGGGGTCATTTGGAAGGCAATTGCCAGGGGTTAATGTAGTATGGAGAGATGAGGTGAGATTGAAGTGAAATTTGGGGCTGGAAATGTGTTAAGATGAAAGATCAGAGTGCAGCAGATTCTGCAGTGCAGAAGGTTTATATCATACAAAAAATTTGAGAAAAATGTAAAAGTAGTAGCCAGATGTTTCAAAATAAATAAATAAAACCTTAAGTAAATGCTTTTAAAAAGTGAAATAGCTGCATCCAAACACCCTGTGCTGGGAAGGGCAGCAGTGAGCACGGCAGGGTTTGATACTACAGAAAAGGGCTGGTTTGGAGCAAAAGTTGTATTGTGTTTGCACATATGCCCAGACAATGTGGTTCCTTATTGACACGACAGAGTGCCTGATGAAACGCTGACTGCTCGCTCAGCTGTTGTGCCTTGTTTTGAAAAATCCATTGTTTTCAAACAAAATGCAAGCAACAGTCCTCTATACACATATTTTGATATATTTGCAATGGATTCATCACATTATCTTTTCAGGCATTAAAATAATACTCATAAGATGTCAAAATATTGCAGGAATGTAAGCTAGCATTCTTTGAGAGCGGGTATTTGGGTTCTGAGAAGTATGCTTAAATATTACAGGTGTTTAAATTAAAAATGTCAAGCCATGAAGGCATAATGGAAGTAATCATTTTTACACAGTTTTAAGCCCCGGTGTTGGAGAAAGCTCTGCATTCCAGACTATTGTGAGGGAGCAAGTTCATAAGCATTCAGAGGACAAAAGAGATCATTATGCTTTGTTACCTCAGCCAGTTCATTACCTTAATTGCTGAGCGTAATCCAGTCTTGGAAGAAAACTCTGGGGCTTTAAGGAGATCAGCACTGGCACCCTGTGACACAGAAAATGGGAGCCCTTTCCTGCTCCACGGCCACTCCAGGCACGCTAAACCTTGATCAAAGGCTGAACTTCTCCGAGGGTCGGCCATGTGAAAATCCCCCGGGCGGTGCCGGGCGCTGAACCGTGCTGGGCTCCCGCGGCAGCGCGACCGTCCCGCATCGCTGCCCGGCCGGAGCTCTGCCAGCGGCACGGCGGGCACCGCCAGCCCCGGCATCCTGGGCACTGCCACCCGGGCACGGCCAGCCCCGGCATCCCGGGCATCCCGGGCACCGCCA